>VXAY01007338.1:40328-87279 GCA_013399855.1 Oxyruncus cristatus
AAATCCCCCCCCCCCCCCCCTTTTAACTGGTGAAAGCATATTCATTAGCAGTTCTCCCAGGTTCAGCAGTTTCTAGATGTTATTGAGGATGGTATAAAGATCCACACGGACAAAAGGAGCAGTAACTATTACAAACTAAAGCTGCAGTTGCCTATTTAAAGTCTGACCTGGTCTTAAAGGCAAGGACTTGCCTGCCTGAATTGTAGAGCAGTTGCACTGACAGGTCCAGCAGGGAGGCTTGGCAAAACCTGGCAGGCTGGCACCAGGGATGTTAGTCATGGAGTCCTGCCTGGCTGAGGCAGCGTCTTTATACTCTAAAAATAAGTAAGACGCATGCAGGACATCTTTCACATCAGCCGTGGTGCTTGCATGCTGCAATCTGTATATCATGTGCACTAATTTCAGAGCTTTAAATTTGGGTGTTCATCCCCTCCAAGGCAGTGGGGGCAAAAGCTCAGGCCAGGATGGAAGGGGTTCCTCAGGTCTAAACATCTGCAAAAGGGGGATAGGAATGGGCATGGACAGGCCTAGGTCTGGACCTTGTTTTTTAATTGATGGGGTTTTTACTTGAGGGGATGGTGATGATGTGTGTTGGGGTAGAACTGAGACCTTTGGAAACCTGGTTCATGTTTTCAAGAGAACACAAAGCACCAACCTCTTACTAGAATCTGTCAATTCTGCAAAAGGAGAGCTGGGTAGTTTTGTGGGAAAGCTATCCTCAGCCTCCCTGATCCCAAATTTGAGTAACTTACTATACCTTATGCCTTTCTGAAGCTCACCAGATCTGACTGAGCCTATCGAAGTAAGCATGGAAATTTCTGAGTGCTTAGGGAACACACCTTTAAGCAGAAACTTAATTTAGGCAGAGCTCTTTCTTCCTATAATTTTGGCTTTCCTTTCATTAGATCCCAAATTATGCGTGGAATGTAATTTTATCTCCGTCTGTCTCCACGCCGGGCTCTGCTGGCTGGTAGAGAAGTGAGCCAAAGGCTGTAGCTATCACCAAAGCTCAGTTCTACCCACAGAGGGAGTCCCATAAAAAAACCTATTTGATCAAGCAGTCAACTCTATTGGTGAGAAGTTTAGAGTCTGAAAATATATGTATCACAGCTGAAAATAGCATCTCCCTAAAATCTGTAAACTCATAAAAAGAGACTGCTTACAGTGTCACTGCCTGACACCTTCCAGGCAGAAGAACAGACATTTTTGTTCTGTAGTTGCTCATTTTCAGCTTCAGTCAAAGCCTCAGAATCAGAAGTGACTTTTAAAAAATACTGTCTGGATTTCCCTTGCGATCTCAAGACAATGTGTTTTACAGAACACAGAACAAAAGAATATTCTGAGTTGGAGGGGACACACAAGGATCCAGCTCATGGCCCTGCACAAGACATCCCCAGGAGTCACACCTTGTGCCAGAGAGGATTGTCCAAATGCTTCTTGAACTCTGGCCGACTTGGTGCTGTGACCACTGCCCTGCGAAACCTTTTCCAGTGCCCAACCACCCTCTGGGTGAAGAACCTGGTTCTAATATCCAGCATAAACCTCCCCTGACACAGCTTCACGTCATTCCCTCATGTCACTGGTCACCAAAGAGAAGAGAAGTGCCTGCCTCTCTGCTTTCCCTCATGAAGAAGCTATAGACCACCATATGGTCTCCTCTCAGTGTCCCATTCTCCAGGCTGAACAGACCAAGTGACCGCAGCCATTCCTTGTATGGCTCCCCCTCAAGGCTCTTCACCATCTTCAAAGCCCAGTGCTGGGAGTTGCTCCAGAGGGAGAGGCATTACCTCATTGATAGAGTCCCTGTAAGTATTTCTGTCATTATCTGGACCTAATTATGTTGGATGCCACGTGCACATGATGCAACCATGTTTTTCAGGAAGTTTTGGGATGAGGTCAGATGGGTGAGACAGAAGTATAAAAGACAGTCTGACTTTTATTTGTCTCAGTACCAGAGACAAATGTACAATAGAAAAAGGATTCCAGATCTGTGTATGCATTGCTATTTTTTGGAAGCCTAAAATACAGCATTTCCAGTCTTTAGTGTAAAGGACAACTGAATGGGGAAGTACCACAGAGAGGTCTTGAGCTGCTCTGTCGACTTCCATCCTGCATGGGACTATGCTTCCATGCTGGGGAGATACTTCTGTAAGCAGACTGCACAATTTATAAAAGTCTTTAGGTCCTTCTGACAGACAAACCTTTTTAATTCCGCTGTCTCCTGTCAGAACATGTTTTACTGAAAAATTTACTTTCATAAAACTTGAATTGTTTGTAAATTACTTATCTAATTTAAAAGGGGAGAGGATAAAGGGGAGATCCAGTGAGCATGATGTATTTCGGTTCTCAAAAAGCTGTTGCCAAGGTTCCACACCAAAGTATACCAAAGAAACAAAGCTGTCATGGGATCACAGGACTTATTTTGTGGAGTGAAAGCTGGTTACAGAGTGGCAAAGGGTAGGATTTAGTGGTCATCATGAAGAGTCAGCAATGGGGTTTCCTGGAGATCTGCACTGGAACCAGTTTTGTTTAAGATATAACCTATGGCTGGAGAAAGGAATGAGCAGTGATTGTTCTGTGTTCACAACAGTACTGGAGTTTTTCAAGTATGCAAACACCACAGAGATAGCAGGAGGCACCTGAAGGACCTCAATAAACTGTGGGAAAAATAAGTGGCAGATGGGCTTCGGTGCAGATAAATGTAAATTGGTGCTGTATGGTGTTGTGGATGTGACTGTATCAACAGGCTCAAAAAAGAACTAGACAAGTTTGGGACACTAGGTCAAAAGATAAATACTACAGGATTAGGCAAGGGTATAACCTCTAACATTCCAAATCCAACAGCTCTGCGTACTGAGGGAGTAAGTAGGGAATGTGTTGCAGAAAGTGGCAAGGCAAAGGTGCTCTCTTTACCTTGCCAGTGCTGGAGACATGGCATGATGCTGGGAGGACCCCACAGTGTGAGGTTTACGTTCCTGTATTGTCAAAATTTCTGGTAGAAGAAAAGACTTTCAGCTATCAGAAGAGCTTATTTTGATAATATTTTAATTATTTCTTAGTTCTTTAACACTATTAAAAATAAAAAAGCAAAGTATTGAAACATTGTAAAAATGTTGCTATTCTTTAACAATTAGTTTGATAGATCTGGGTCAGTTTTCTTCCTTGTACAACTGTGTTCATATAAATTTTGATATTTTGAATTTTGATTCCAAATCAGAACTGAAGTGTATTTTGCAATATTATCATTTTTGGTGGCATAGAAACATCAATTTCCATTCATCTCTAAGGATTATTTCCTTTTCTAATGCTTGTCAGCCTCTTCTTCACCCATTTCAGAAACCTTCACTGTTTTAAACGTATCAAGCCTACTCTAACTCGGGGGACAGTTAAGGTATTCCTTAAGTGCACACAATGTACAGCATCATAGAGAGGGGCTTTGTTCAACATTAGTGGAGATGTCCCCTGTTTAATTCTGCATCAAAGAACAAAGTGTTCTATTGCTGAAATTAAAAGCAACCTTAGAAAGGACCAATACCACCTTCCTTGTTGCTCTTTCCCATTACCAGACCCCCTGTCCCCTTGGGTGGCCCTGGCGCTGGTGTGACAGCATCATGACCCAGCTTTGCTGGGGCTTGCTTGGTTGGGGGCAGGAGTAGGGAGCAGGGAGGCAGCAGCAGGCTGGACCTGTGTCTCTGAGCTGCTTATGCCAGTGCCTGCTTACACCAGCTTGAAGACTTTGTGACAGTATCTCCAGGATGTAGACAGCGAGGGCATTATATTGCCTCAGTGTTGAGACTGGTTCCTGACATTCTCTATGATCCTAAAGCCAAGCTCTAGGAGGACGTGGCAGGGGGTGGTTTCTGTGTTGCTGTGCTTCTCATAGCTTGTACCATGGTTTGGGATTCTCCAGACTATTTTCCCTATTTCTGTTCAACTGTAGGATCTGCTTCCCACAAGGCATCTTGCCATACTGCCTGTTCCAATCCTTTCCTTCCTTTCTCTCAGGTTTTTTTATGAGAGTCTGACAACTCTGTGATAATCATTCCTCCTCCTCATAGCTCTTCATGGGAATCTGCGTGGGTGGGCATAGCTGGTGTACAGAGCACAGCTATCGTCTCTCTGTATGTACTCATGAAATCTGCCAAAAGCCTTCCCACTGGCAAGAAAATTCCCCTTCACAGGAGATCCATAGCAAAATGGAAACACGCTTTACTAGAGCTGGGGCTGGGATGGGAAAATTATGACGGATTTTCCAAATCAAGCATCCCTTAGGAGTCACTCCCAGAGAAATCTGACTACTTGGCTCCAGAGCAGCTTCCAAAGTGCTAGAGGCAAGTGCAGGCGTCTTGGGAGCTGGAGCCCAATGGCTGTGCACAGTCATCCATATCATCAGTTGAGTGTGGTGGTGCAGCAAAATGCAGTGCATGCTCCCAGAAGGCAGTGCTGCTGTGCTGGCCAGACAGACACGGGATACTATGGGACATGCCAAGCCCATCAGCTCCATTTGGGGTGACTCACTCGGGGAGGTGCAACTCGAGTAACTGAGGTGTGGGCAGGATTTCGGTCAATGCGTCATCTGCTTGTGACAGTGCTTCCCCCCACACAAGGGAATATACCCTTTAAATTTCTCGCTCTATTTAAATACCTGTCTTGCTGCCTGCTGGTGCATGGGCTCCAACTAACTACAGTTGTAAAAAACCCGATACCGAGATGAGACTGGCTCTGAGAGGTGCGTCAGCCCAGGACTCCCTCGGCTGCCAGAGCAGCTCGCTAATGCCCTGATTGTCAGCCTCAGCAGAGCTGCCAGGGCATGACAGAAATTCAGTTCGATTCTCATTCTCAAATACAGGAAAGCTGGAAGCAAATAAATCAGAAAACTTATATCTTTGGGGGCCACATTGTGGTGAAATAGTCAGGACTAAGTCTCCCACTATGAAGGCAAGGAGATAGTCTTAAGCTTCTTTAAGTGAGATCAGAGAAACAATTCCCCTCTCTACATTCTTCCATGAAACCAATAACTTACTATGCAAGCACAGGCTCAGAGGAGTTGTCCTTGGGTTATAGCTTGTATGCACTAGGGCGCACTGAGGAGATCTGTAGGTACAGTCGGTGGTGGAGGACTACTCATGTGATTATCATCGTCATCATCCAAACCAGCTACCCATCACCTGAAAAGCTTTGGGTAGCTGTTTGTGACAGAGCTTGTGCACAGAACCTGGTGGATCATTACCCCATGGAGAGCACAGAGGGTGGGAGGTGCACATCTGCCTGAGGGCCTTCAGCAGCAGCTGTGCCCACAGGAGAAGTGGGTGCTGGAAGCCTTGCTGGGGCATCTTCCTGTACAGAGAAAAACGCTAGAAAGGAAGGGATCTTGTTGATGGAATACAAACCAGACAAAGGAGAGGAGGCTACCAGCACTGTTATGTTCACTGGAAACAGCTGTGTGAGCTGAATTCAAACCTAAAAAGTGCAAATCTCCAAACCCAATTACCATTCACCCTGTTGAACCCCTTCTTCTGACTCATCAGTATGAGTTCACCTCATCACTTGCGGTGATCTTCCGACAGCAAAGCCAGGTACTGCAAGCCTGTGAAGGAAAATATTGTCTTCCTCAGATTACATTTTTTGGAGCAGTCAAAAATCATCATCAAACAACTAGATGAGCCAAAGCAAATGCAAAAGATACTGGTGGGTGGTTTTGACCAACTGGCTAATAAAAGACACATCAATTTTATATTGCAAGTTTATTATAGTAATACAATCAGATTAAATGATTTTCACAGCTAATATACCTAATTATCAGGCTATGTATATATGCTTTATTCCAGCACATTGCAATCTTTTTATCTTTAATCATGCAGCAAGTAATGTACAAACACAATTATAGGGAAGATTTTTTTCCCCTAAAAATTACAGAAGTATGGCTTTATAAGAAAGTTGTAGCATACAGTGAACATTCATTTGTATTTGGGCATGGCAACATTCAGTCTTAATCAGTGAACAACAGCATCTGTCACTGCTATGCTGGTTCCAAAAAAGCCCAGGGAACTGGGAACGGGGAAATGCCCATCAGTGTTAGAGAGATGGAAAATATATATCTATATACATTCAAAGTATGAAAAATGTAAAAAATTATTTCGGGGATTAAGTATCACTTTTATTTGTATGCTGAAGTCAGAGTTATGGAGTCTCGAAGAACATAAATGCACAAACAGTTTCTGTCTTCCTTTAGACCAACAAAGGTGTGATACAACTGACTTAAAAAGTGTTACTTCAGGTGTAAAGAGGTCAGAGGTCAGAATCTGGCCTGTCCTTGCTGCTAATGGTGCTGCAAAAATAGACAGAAGCATATGGTTAGGAAGTCACAGGCAGCTGATTTTTTCTCGCAGCCCAGAGAAAAGAAAGACAAAGATGTATGTTTAATAGATTTTATTTTTTAAAAAAATGGATTCTAGAATAAAATGTGGCCAGCATCACCAAACCCTTTGCTGGACAATTGGAGTTGCTGGCAAGCAGAAGCCCTCATGCTTGGTATTCAGGGGTGAAACACCCATTTCAAGAGCAAAGCTTCTGCCTCTTTACGAGAGAAGAAGAAATGTCCTTACCTGTCAGCAGCACAGAGTCTGGGACACACACACTGAACTCGTGCAAAGGCTGCTTCCTTAAGGCATGGATCGTTGTACGAGCAGTGCAGTAAGTACTGTCAGTCAGTTACGAGTTCTACCAGGAGAGGGCAGCCAGACACAGACATCCGTGTGCGCACATGCACCCACGCGTTTTCACTCACAAACACCCACACAACCCCTCCCTCGCCACACCCGCCCCATCTCAAGTCACTCGCTGTGCTCACTGAAGTGGTTCTCACCAAAACTGTAGTCACACACATACAACAGACAGCTCAGATCCTCGCAACGCTACTCTTCAAAATTGAAATTAAAAAGATGTGACTTGCAGAGGCAACCTGTAATCCAAAGATTAGAAAAGACTTTACCCTCTCCCCTTTTCTCTGTCGTTTTTATTCTTTTCCCCAGGTTCAGAAATACAGATTTGAGCAACACTTACTCAGTATGCATATATGCGAAATGTAAACATCACCACACAGCACCTAGCACCCTTTTTGATTTACAAAGTCACCAACATATTTTTCATGCAAGCATGGGGATTTTTCGAGACTGTCAGGTTGCAGGAAATCTGCAAAGTATTTTGAGTTTACTTTTGCTAATGACCTGGCTTGGAAAGAATGGAGAAAAAAAAAAAAAACAACACAGACAGGGCTGAGGTAGATTTGGCCGTATCTGATGTAATGTCACTGTACTGAGCAGGAAGACAAATAGGATCTCAAACTAACAGGTGGATCGTCACAAGATAAGCAAACTGGGTTTAGGGAGAAGATTCTCCCATTCCATCAGAAGGAGGGCCCATCCTGCAGTCATATCGCTACAGGCAATGGAAAGAGTTATCACCGCAACACTTATGGCCCTAAACTTCGGCCCAGTGGGACTGCACGTGGGAGGTCCAATGGTAGCTCCATGACTGAGGGCCAGCTAGTGCTTGATCTCTTGCTAAAATGGTCAGGAGAAAGAGAAATGAGGGGGCTGTGGGTTTCCTGTTACACGCTGGGGTGAACACACCAGAATTTTTGCATGTTGGCCAACAGTGGACCAGGCCGTGGTATCCTGTCACAGATATGCCCCAGAAAAAAACTGCTCAAGACAATCCATCTTCTATCCTCTCTCTGGGCAACTGGATAGAAGAGCGCGTCCCACATGGACAAATGCATGCACACAAGCATCCCACTGTCTGCTACAAATCCACCTATAAGCCTGAAGGGTCTGATCCCTGGCCTTTGCAATGATCCACAATTATTACAGCCAACAAGAGATCCCTGCACCATTTTAGACTCACTTGCTCCCAGTAGGTTGCTCTGGCTCTCTGCGTACGCCTCCTGCCTTATAGAAAGTGCTCTTCATTAATGCCAAGAATCCCTACCTGCCTCCTTGGATTTGTAAGTCTAACAGCCTTCCCCTCCCTCCTGTCTCTTCTGCAATTCCTTATAGCATGAAACTCTCATGGTTTTGAGCCAGCGCAAAAAGAGGAGATGATTTCCATTCCCTCCTTTCCTGGGATCTCTGCTCCTGGGGCCTAATTACTATTCTAATAATATCCATCAGCATCCTCCTCCGCCTCTCACCCACTGACATCCGGATGAGATACCGCAGTGCTACTGGGAACAAACCCAATCCTACTCCTCTGGGCTCCAAGGGTACCACGGGAGCCATGCTCTGCACAGTTGCTCTGGTCAGTCATGGGCAGCGAGAGCCTGCACTGTCCTCTGTCTTGAGCTCCAGGTTTTTGTGGGGAGGGGTGGAGCATGTGTTCCAGGGCTTGGGAGACTGCAGGGCTTGGCAGAAGCAGCTGAGCCACCGCTTAGGATGCAAATCTGCCTTGGGCCCTGCTTTGCTTCCCAAGCTGTGAGAGCCTGTGTCTGCAGCAAAGCCTGCCGAGGGAGCAGCCTCCGCGCAAAACCCTCACCCAGGATTGACCCTGAATTTCCCCGTTCACAGCCTCTTCACTGAGCAAGGAGGAATAGACACAGATGGAGAAAGACATGCAAGTCCCCAGGGGCAGGGGCAGAAGGACACTGCAGCACCAGGGATGTGGGATTTCAGAAGAAGGGTTAACCCCTTCACGGACTGCTTGCCACTTCTAGGGCTGGGCTGGCGTTTTCTGCACCTCACAAGCAATCCTGCATATTCACCTGCCTAGCTCAGGTGGCACTGGCGCTGAGGTCCTCCTACAGCATGTGGGAAGGAATGGCTGGGAGGAGCACCCCAGGAGCTCAAAAAGCATGTTCCAGTTTGCATTCCCACAGGAAATCTCCACCTGGCCATGGCTGGCATCGTCAGTGCCCTGGCATACAGGAGGTACCCCATGCAGAGGGAAGCTGAGTGGAAGTGTTCCCTGTACTGATGGAAAAAAAGGGTCCAGTATGGGTTCCTTGGCACAGGCAGGGAATTAGCCAGATGAGACATGAGCCATTTTTGCACAAAGCAATTGAGATGTGACTTAACATCCTTTCTTAGCCAGAGTCTTGCCAAAAGGGTTTTGTGCCCCACTTTGGCTCCAAGTTCATCTGAAGAGCTGAGTGAGTTCTTCACTGCTGCTCAGTGCGGATCTGGGAAGTGAGTTACGCCACTCCAGCAGAACAGAGGGTTGCGCTTACAAAGAGAGGAGAATACTGGGGTCCAAAACAAGGGATGTCCCCCAAAGGGAATGGGGGCTATACTGCTGCACTGTTGGTGCTGAGAACAGCCAGGAGAGCAGGACCAGTGCCTTGAACAGAGATGGCTCTGCCTGAGAAGTGAGGTTCAGAGCTACCAGAGGGCTGGGCAGCCCCAAACACACTTTCTGCAAACACACCCTGCCTGCAGTGCCCAGTCAGTGGCAACTTCTTGTCATTTCCGGGGTCAGGCCCTGGGTCTGGACCTGGGTGGCAAAAATACTCTAATTGACAACAAGTAACAACTTTTAACAGCAGAACATAACACCCCAGTTTAGGATAACAAACAAGTGCTGGCGGCTCTGAGATCCACTAGGAAACCAAGTTAGTGAGCTACATCTCCTGTTCTAAAACACAAGTCAGGGAGAAATAATGTCACTTATGAAGGACAGGGCTTCCACTGGCCCTGCTCCAATTGCCATTTGTTCACTGGGCAACAAGGAAAATGGTTCCTTCCCCATTGCATAGGTCTGTAGAACCGTCAGGGCTGGGATTGTCTTTAACCCCCTCATTCCTAGGTGAGACAGGATGCTTTCTGTCAGCTGTTCTGTGGGTTTCTATTCCCCAGCCCCCCAGGAATATACGCTCACTGCCCCTCTCAGAACTCATGCCCTCCGCATGACCTGCTGAAAAGTATCTTGGTAAAGTCAGGTACCCTGCAGGACTGCCTCTGCTTCCCTGCAACATCAGCCATGGACTTTGTGGTTATTACTAGGTGATGCTACATCATTGTTAGAAATGAAACCTGACGTTTGAACCCTGTTGGTAGAGAATGGTGTTTCTCCCAGCTTTAGCAGAACACAGTCCCATAGTTACACCATTTGAAAATCCCACTGGGCGTGGGGGTAAATCCCACACGCCGGGTGTGTTCCTTTTTACCCAGGTACATTACACAGGATAGAGTTATCATATTGGGAATTCAGATACACTGATACCACTTGACAGCTAAGAAACCAAACATAACACAGTCTCAACTACAGTTAACCCTTCACATGCACAACAAAACAGAGAACAAGGAAGGCTTCTGCCTTTAAAAGTGCCGTGCCTGCAATCAGTTAGAAAAGACATTTAAAATCTTGTCACAAAATATTGGATTTTCCAGCATAGCCTAATAGGTTACGTACTAAAATCACACTAAAATGCAGAGGGTGGTAGATGACCAGCTCCACTAAGTTGCCTTTGAAAATCCAAGACCCAGCGAATAAAGTCAAGGAAAAACATTTACCACGTTTTTTGTCGGTAGCTTTTTGCCATAGGATGGTAAAGGCTTTAGTGCCTGAGGTATAGGTAGTTCCTGGATGCTTTTAGGGAAGTGAGAAGGGGGAAGAGTCTGAAGAATAGTTTGCATAGCTTGCAGATATAAAGAAGCAGGTGTGTTCCCCACCAGGCTGTTGAATTTGTCTTCTCCCAGCAAAGCTGTCCAGTGGTCTGGATGCTCCTGCAGAACTTTCCGCATCTTAAACTGTGGGTTGGGCATGAAGAGCAAGAGGTAGTCGAGGCAGAGCTTCTTTGATGCAACATTGACTTTGGAGTCCCACATCTGCTCCAGGATGACGTCCAGAGGGGTAAGCCCTTTACTGTCCTCTATCCTGGGAGAGGCTCCATTCCCAAGGAGGATGAGGACCGTCTCTGACCTCAGCAGTTCACAGGCAAGGTGCAGGGGGGTTTTCCCATCTTCCAGATGAAAGCAGCCAGCCCTATTGATGTAGGAGTTCAAGCTGGGCAGCTTGTGTGCAATTTTGATGATCAGTCCCAAGATATCTCTCCTGTCGTATGTGACCGCCATGGCCAGATGAGGAGCAGAGGATGGGCAATAGCAGAAGTGTTCCCCAGGCACCTTGAGAGCCTCCTCTGGAAAATGAGACAGCAAATACTGAGCATAAGGCAGGTGATTATGCACTACTGCATAGAGAAGGGCTTCTGAAGGTGAGTAGGTTCGTAGGCTGGCATTTTCCTCCCAGTAAAAATATTCCATAGTTCTCATGTCTTCCAGCATCCACACAGGCTTGTGATCTCTGACAGCCTGGTAGAACATATAGGATAAGAACTTGCAGTGCCTGCTCTGATCATCCTGCAGGCTGGCCTGGTTACTGGCCATGGCTCAGCAAATAAAGAGCAGCTCCACGCAAAATCACTCCAGACTGTAAGATCAATGCACTTGGAATGCCGATCCCGATGCTGCTGCAACCTTCAGGCTGTCATTGCTGCCTGGACTGCACTAGCTGGAATGCATGGGCTGATCATCTCCACCCATTCATTGTTTTTCCCCTCACTGCAGTGGTTTTGTTTAGGTAAGCACAATCCCACAGGCTCAGTTAACCCGTGCCATGCAAGCAGATGGTTAGTAAGTACATCCCGCTCTGCGCGTGGCACAGGTTACTGAAGTGCTGTCAGACTGAGAGTGATTTTATACACACACAGCCAGAGAGAACAGAGGGAGAGACTAAAATTAGCTTGAGAGGTGAGGCGGATTTCTGTCTGCATTTCATGTCTAACCAGATCAGCTCATACACTGCAGTAAGTGGAATAGCAATATTCCTCTTTTTTTTTTGGTGTATGTCACTCACACACACACACACACACATCTCAAGATATGGTAAAAAATATGTAGCAGTGTAAAATACTCCACGGCTGATAATACCCATGATTACATGCTCAGGAAATCAAGGGATTGGTAGCAGTAGCATTAGGAAGGGATCCCTATTTTGTGCATAATGGTATGGCTGGCCACTTAGGAGACACTGATGTTAATGGATTGTCTATAAGGCATTAGTGATGTTTGAGATCCCGGCATTAATCTCTGCAGAGGGAAGAGTCAAACAGCTGTGCAGTAACGATGCCCAGAGTCATAAAGCATATTGCTGGGTTTAAATGCCTGCCTTTGTTCAGCAAGGAAATACCTGAAGTGTCTCTGTGCTGCCCAGCAAGTGCATAAACAAAAGGTTAATGGCCGGACCCCACTGGTGGGTGGGAAGCTTTGCTCTAAGCATTTCTCAGATGTCAGTGCTCTAGGACTGGGGTCAGAGCAAGCAGCGATGGGGGGGCATTGGGATTAAGCAACCAGACTTGTGCAACACCCTGGCAAGACACAGAGGACCAAAGCCTACAGGTTTGAGAGGGTAGTCCCTGCTGGATGAGGCAGAAGGACCTGATCAAAATTAAATTCATTGAAAAGAAATTAACTAAACCTCCTTTATGACTAGCTGTGTTTAAGCAAGGAGAATTTCCATACACCTTATAAATCAACAGATTGCAGTAAGATCATATCTCTCCATTTTTAGGAAAACAGTGAAGATACAGCAAATCAAGAAGACAAACATATATTCAGTACTTAAAACTAAAGAGAATTCAAGTATCGGATCTGAACATCTCCAAATGGTGTTTGGGGTCATCCAAACAGAAAACCGAAGCCACTCACAAAGCTGGGTCTAGAACTCATACATCTGCCAAAGCACTTGATATTTGGACTTAGGTTCTCAGAAGAGAGGTGAATTAGTATTTAAGTGGCTACAGTCTTTCATCTAAAGCTCTCACAGGGCTTTTCCTACTAGTAAATCATGACTGTACCACAGGACTTACATGGATTTCATTATTTCCATGTTACAGGTGTGGGAAAACACACGTTTTACATACCACAGTCTTCAGAACAGCTCATGGATCGGGATGGGTACCGAACCAGGAATTGCTGCATCTTTGCACAGGGGTTATAGCCATTAAGCAACCCTCACATGCTGCAGATATTAGGATAAGGCTCCCCAGGGAACTGTTCACCCATCCTGTTAGAGCTCAAGGAGCATCTGGATGATGCTCTTAGTCATATGGATTAGTTTTAGGCAGTCCTGTGAGGAGCAGGGAGTTGAAGGTGTTAAGCTAACATCCCAGAATCAGGAATGACCACTGGGCTTATGGCAATCACCTCTACACCGCAAGTCCAATGGATGTCCAGGATGTAAAAAAGTCTATAATTACAGGTGTCCTTGTAGTTACAGGTTACACTGTAATTTTACCCAGGAAACCCAGTACAAAACTGCAGAGTCCTTCTTATGGTTTGCTCACCTCTGCATGGTTTCAAATGGCACAGATCTCCCTGCTGTTCTGGCTCCTGTCCTCAGCCTGTTTTGTTTTTTCCAGGAGTTTAAAAAAGCTGGAGCTGAGGGGACCTATTTGATGGCAACGCGTTGCTTCTGAATTTTATAACAAGCATAATGCATCCATAAAACACCATAGATCCATTAGAAATGGAAGACATTAAAGTGGATACTTTTACTGAGGAACTGGAAGAAGGTTAGGAGTTTGGAAGTTTCTATTTATTTCTTTGAATTTTGATTTGTGGCTAAAAATAATGTTTCCTAATTCATAAGGTCTTTGTTGTGGCTTTCCTCTTGGACAAAGTGCAGTCTAGAAGGTTAATAGAATCAATTTTGGGTAATGGAGAGAGCATCCAAGAGAGCAGGAAGAGTTTTGAAGGGAAAAATTAAAAACCAAAAGCTGATTTTACCCAAAACAGCATTTACCTTTCCAGCTGAGGCCATGAGGCTCTTTAGACCTCTCCTGGGCAGATGCATTTTTCACATTTTGATGGTGATTTCGGCTCATAAAGTGATACGGTTATTTTGAACCTGTGAGAAATTTAGCATGTTTGCGAGCTGTTCAGGGATCTTCTTACTGAGTGACAGGCTCAAGATATTGTTTTGGGGCAAAAGGGAAAATTAGGTTATATATAAAGACAAGAATTGAATGTTATTATAACTGAAATCTTATCACTTAAATAAGAATATAATTATTAGAACAGGTCAAATTATTACAGAAAAATAAATAATACCCCTATGCAGAAAAAGTTTCAGTAGTAGTAGTAATAGTAATAAAATAATTTGAAACTCTCATGAACACTCTTCTTATCTTCTATCCCTGTTCCTGATGTTATACTCCTCCTGCCCATGCTCATCTGGATCCTAAGGTTGGTGGTTTCATTCTGGTGATGGTGGTGTTACAGGGAGTCACCGGCATCCAGAGTTGTTCAGTGGGAGGAGCGTTAGGTTGATGGTGATGGTTTCTTTTTCCTCCACTCTAGAATCTCCTGGCGGTCAATTTTATGGTTGTTAACATGCTTTTACATCTTGTTTTTTCTTCACTGGATTGAAACTCCAATTTACACCCAAATTTACTATAGATTTTGATTATATACATGTGAGATACTATTTCTTTGTCCTCTTTGTTACTCCTAAAACCATTTGTACCTAGCTCTGTATCTGCATTTCTGTTTGTAGGTGAGTTGTTAGTAGATGTGACTTCTCCAGAGTCAAGCCTGTGCCCCATCTCCTACCATCCCACTGGTCCTGTTCTGTTCTGCACCGTATCCTGTGCTTCCACTTCTCAAGATCTCTGCAGTCATACCAGGCCCATGATTAACTCTGTTAACTCTGTTATGCTGGAGTTGTGAACACCTCATGGTGCACAGAAGAGTTACTTTTTACTGCCATCTGTGTAAAACTATGGTTCTACCATACAGGACCGGTCAAAGGAAATCAAATCAGCCACAGCTGCCTGGCTAGAAGGAAAAAAGTGCTCCTACAGCTAGACCAAATTGAAATGAAGCAGCAGGTACTCCATAACAGGGTAAGCAAAGCAAGTTTGCCAGACCTCAGTCCTGAGCCTTTGCAAACCCAGTGCAGAACCTGCAGCCTGTTGCCAGCAGTGGCCATACTGTGCTGCAGGGATAGAGGGTTCCAGTAGATCCCGTTTCTGGAATAAACTGAAGCAGAAAGGCTCTGTGTACTGCATGCTTAGGCTAAGGCTTGTCATCCTTTCCCTGTCATTTCTTCCTCCTGCCACTCTGTACAAAGACACAGGAAGCAATAAGGAACACCACGGGAATAAGAGTGAATGAAGATACCTTCTGGAAACAGACAAAAACAACAGCACATTTGGGTCACTGGGACTGAGGATAAATCACTTGTTTGGCTGGGAATGGGGCTTTCACATTTGTCATTTCACCGCCTAATGGGAACAACGCATTTCTCTCCTTTAAGGGATATCAAAGGCTCCAGCAGTCTAGGGGCCAATCTGAGCTCAGCTCAGCTCCTTCCCCCATGTTTTTGCCTGGGCATACACAGGAAAAACTCAAAGGAAGAAGCTGTTTGTGAAAGAGAAGAACAAAAGGCTTTGGGGATGATTGGGACTATCTCCAGCATTCTACACCTGTCAACAAGTGCAGTGAGGTGTTTCTTGCTCCCTTTCTGGCTTTCTCTGATGTTTTTTATTGGCATCTGTTTCCAGGCGAAACTGATTTCAATTCTTCTGTGCCCTTTGTACAGAAGGAATACAGGATGATCCAGACAGGACCCCAGCAATTGCCAGGGATCAGGTTCCTGAACACAAAGAAAGAGAGTTACAGAAACCTGATCTCTTGATTTAGAGGCATGCTGTTTTTCAGGATCCTGTCTGCTGGTCTTCTTCCTTTCCTCAGGAAAGAAAAACTGACCTGTAGGTGATGGGTGATAACCCTTCCAGCCATGGTGAGCCTCTAGCAAATACTTACTGTGTCCCAGGATGTGCAGTGCAGCCTCTGGACAAGCCATGTGACGAATAAGCACCCTTGTGCAGAGCCCTACTGCACCACAAGGCTGGTGTTACAGAGCATGAAGGGTTTCTTTTATGCCCTGCTACATGCTTACCAGCTCCAATTCATCCAGTTGACTAAACAAGGCTTTGGGATGGTGGAAAAATCTACAGTCTGTCCTGTCCTGAATCGCAGAATATTTCACTTCTCCTTGCAGGATTCAGACAGTGAATAAGACAATCTCTGACTACATTGCTAGAGGGAGGAAATGAAAATAAGCAGCGATTTACCACTTTGGAAAGCGTTTGAATTACTTGTAATGGGACCAGCTGATGAGCTGCATGCAGAACAAACCAATCCCCAAATGGTTATTTGTCTGCAGAAGTTTGGAAGTGAAAGATAACTACCTCAAATGCAACAGCCATCTGCAAGGTATGTAAGAGGGACTCATCTGGAGACAAGTGGAGGACTTTCAGATGATGTCCACGTTGCCGGCTGAGCACTGCTGTAATCCAGAGGTGTCCTGCTGACAGTGCTACATCGAGATGCTCACCTGTACATTGTACCAAGACCTGGAGCACTTACAAGAGTTAGGGAGTTTGGGGCACCACAGTGTTTTCCTGCAGGTTCTTGTTTATCCAGCCTGTAAAGGGCTTGGCATGTTGTGTCCCAGTTTCGCCCAGCGCTTCACTTCCCAAGTGTGATTAATGTGAAGCTCTGCCACAGTGAGCCACAAACAGTGTGCACAGAACATTCTCATATAGAGAGTCTGAGCATGGCTCCACCTGTTCCTTTGTCCACTTTTAAACTCAGGATATAGAGAATGTCCTTGATGTAGGGAACGTTTCCAGCACAACTGGATGTTGACAGGGAGCAAACATTTTAGAAGCGACAGGATGGTTTGTTGGCCACTGGGAGCACAGGTCAATGCAACATGAGCATGGTGAGAGCAATGCCAGACAATGAGCTTCCTTGCTTATGGCGAAGGAGAGCCTGCTACAAACGTGATAGCATCTCCACAACTGGGAAAGAAGGGAAGTGTAAGACTGAAGATGGATCTTGGCACAGAATCTCCTGTGTCGCCAGTTTCACAGGATAATTTATACAGACTGCTTAGGTCAACCTGCAAAATTTTGTTCTGTTTCCTACAGGATACCTAAGCAAAATCCCTGGTATTGTAACACTGTGGTCACCTAGTGCTGACACGCTGTACTACATCCTCCATGTCTGTGAAAGACTGGCTGAGAGAGATGCAGATAGCAAAGCAGCGTCATGGGGGTAGTGAACTTCTGAACTCTGGCCCCTCACAGCAACTATTCAAAGTTTTTGACGGCATTTCTTAAGTTATGATGCATATTTGTTCCTTTAATCCATCTTCTTGCTTCAAGGAACAGAAGCTATAAAACACCAGGTAGGTGCCGGTCTCTACCCCAGGTGAAAGCTGAATGCTTTTTTTCAGAGCCATTCTCATCTCTGCTGGCATATGCAACCCCAGTTCTACCTCCCACTGCAGGCACTGGCCAAGGGCAAGCTGAAACTCTCTGTCACTATGTGACCTGAGGGGCAGAGACCTATGGCACAACACCAGCTCTGGCCGCTGACTCTGAGGTACAACCTCCCTTACCTTTGGATGAGGGATGAGGGAATATTAAGTGTTTCCCAGAGAAGTTTTCCTCCCAAGCCTCAGCATGAGGAATGCTGCAGGAGGCAGTCGTCAGGATCTGAAAGCCTGAGCAAGAGGGATGGGTGCTGAGGTCTCAAGCTGGACTGGTCTTCAGATGAAGAGTGAACTGGAACGGCAGATGGGGCAGGAGCAGGACCCAAAGGAGGTGGCAGAACTGAGGAGTGAACTTCCTCTGAGTGCTGGAGAAGACACAGAGCAATGAGGTGCAACTAGTATCATCCTGTGTTCTGAACAGGGCTCTCGTGGATATGAGATCCAGGGCCCAAATAAGCCACTAGGCTTATTTAACTCTCTGTTTTCAGGGAAACTGCTTGTGAGCAGAGGGTGGGATTGCCGGAGTCTGAGAACTGTCAGGTGCTGCAGGATGGTCAGGGCAGAATCCTGACCACCAAGTATGAAATGCTTCTTGTCTGTCAGCTCCTGGGGAGGGGGTTCCCATTTCTAAGGGCAGGCACTCAGCAAACACTGGGATAACTCCAAAGGAAGGATAATGATGTTTCTTACTCTCACTGAGCATCATACATATCTTCAAATGTAGGTTAGATCAACCAGTATGTTTTTGTCTGGAGGATGAGATGTCAGCTCAGTTTAATCAGCTATAAAAACAACAAGGCTTGTTTTATTACATTTTTTGAAAATGCTTTTGAGATTGCACAGGACCTGCACACCAAGAATCGTGGTTTCTTCCATTTCTGTGAGCCCATTTGTTTCAGTTCCCAGTCCTGTCCTAATTTGAGGCTACATCTCTCAAAGACAGCACATAAAGAGACAGATTACCATGCCTCTTCCAGAAAGTAACCTGTCAGCTGAGCTCTGTTTAAAGAATAAAAAAGTCCTTGCAGACAGTCTGTGCCCACAGATACATTGAACCAGATGCTCTTTTTCCAGGGAATGCCTGAGACTGTGAAACAGTTTTACATTGTTGGACGTTTTCCTTCCTCGGGATGATTACAGGTATCAATGCCCTGTTCCACCACACCTCTGTGTAAGTGTCGAGGCTGACAACTGCTGAGAAAGCATTCTGGAAGGCGTGGGTACATTTAGCTTCCAACTCTGATGAAAAGCAATGCTTTTTTACGCGACCCACAATTAACTCAGGGAATTCAGTGCTCCACAGTATCAGCGAGGCTAAATGCTTTGCGGTCTCCAAAATAAGATTTTATTTTTCTGTAAATTAAGGTCTTTGACCTGCATCTGCAGGAGCTGACACTACACCAGAACTGCAAATCCAAGGCAGTACCATCATGCAGATGGGTAAGTAAATAAAGAACTAGAGCTGTGCCATTCCTAACAAAATGATGACAAATTTGTCACAACCTTCTTAATTGTTTTAGTGCTTGCAAACAAGAGCTGGTCAGAAAGTTAACATCTATTTATGTATTTTTGTGGGGGAAATGCAGTGCCACGAGGCTGAACTGCTATGCAGAATTGCATCTTTTAACAAAACTCATGGTCCAAAAAGCAATGAACATATTTTTTAAATTATTTTTATTGAATCCCCTACAAAAGAAGAATCCAGGCTGTGAGCAACTCTGTTAAACCCCACAGTATGCAAGTTGTAAGCCCATAATTAACTGCTGAAGGTCACTGAAAACAATCTTCAGGCTTAGTATAATTACAAAATTATTTGTCAGGAAAGTTTTTGCAGTGTCTTCTGAGGCCTCAGAGAGCGAGAGAGACTTCAAAATTAATTCAGTCATCACAAGCTCCAGGCCCTTTATTTTGTTGTCTCATGGACAATATACTTCATCCAGAACCAAAGATAATCCCTCACCACGATGTTTCCAGTGGGTTTATCTACAATAGGTTTTTAATCTTGGGTGAGTGCATAGTCTGATTAACAATTATCACTTCAGAACTACCTGAAAATTGTATTCCTCCAAGTAAGTTTCCTCTTGATTTCATTGTGTCTAACGTTTTGTTCAAAGAATTGTCTTTGGATAGTGGCACTTGGGATGCCTCGGACAGTAACAAATTGCTTCTACTATTACATGTAATCAGTTCAGAGCCTTCTAACCAGCAGCTGGTCACCTCCATCTTTATGGTTTAACGTGTATGTGAAGTCGGCCAGTGAGAGTTCACTCAACAGCGGATGGATTACCAGCAAAATGGAAACAGGAAATTCCATAAGGCTGATTAAAGGAGAAGCATTTTGGTGCCTCACAAATGCTTTGAGCACAGTAGATTCCTATTAAGTCAATTGAGGTACAATGTTTGCTTGGAGTGTGAACTTTCTGTGGGAGTGCTGCCTCAGTGCTCCTTCATCAGCACTCAGGAAAATATAATCCTGGACACCTCTGAGCTGTCTGACTATACAAATACGATAAATATCAGAAACCCTGAAACAGGTGTTGGTGCATGACAGCCTTGAATGACATCCCAACCAACAGCTGTTGAATTGAACATGAGAGGAGAATTTAAAGATCTTCACAAAGTCACCCTTTTTCTGACTGAAGCCTCTGGCTCATGTTGATTCAGGACAGAAAAATAAATTGTATTTGTGCCTTATTAAACAGAGTGAAATATTCATCAGTAATGTTCCAAGGATATGGAATTGCCTTAGCATACTGCAGGATTTAAGTTAATCACTCTTGTATTTTGTTTAAAAAGAGTCTTTTGCCCATCATGAGCAAAACTGTCTCCTTTTGGTGATAACTCGTAATAAGGAAAGAATTTTTACTACAAAGTAACTGAGGTGAGAGGCAGAAATCAGCTCAATTTGCAGACCTTCGCTGGAATTCAGAGGGGCGGCTTAAATTTTCAGTATACATGTCAGTTGGATGTTGGTTGTCTTTTGGGTGCTTTTGTTTTTGTGTTCTTTAGGTAAAGACTTAAGAAGTAGAAGCTCTTTCCCTCCATGAAATGGAGTCTGCACAAGCTCATGTTTACAGTCACTTTTCAGGGTGGCACAGGCCAGACTGCTTTTGCAAACACCAAAAACTAGTTTGAGATCTCAAGAGCAAAGTCCTAAAATCAAACGAAAACATCAGTGTGGCCCTCGTTTCTTAATGGGATATGAGATAATTTGTGGAAGAAGAGATCTACCACTGGCAGCAAAATTCCTCTGGGTGCCACCCTAATAATAATGCAGGTTAATGAAGGGCCACGGCCTATATTCATGTTCCAGGACTGCAAGCTCCCCTTTGCTCAGCAGGACATGCTGCAGTTGTCTTCTGTGTTGCCCAATGAATGTGGTTTCTCCCCTCTTCCTCCTTGTCTCTTGCATTTCTACACCAAGCTGTGGTCAGTGAATCAAAAATCCAGGCTCTGGGGCATCAGGAGTTACACTGGGGGGATGCTGCTCTCCCTAACACAGACTGTGGTGAAACCACAGAGCCGGGGTGTTCTCCTTTTGCCCTGCCTGGCAGTGATGATGACAATGACATCAGAGGGGGCTGGTGGCCTTAAATGCAACATCTAGTGACATTTGAGATGAGCTGAGACTCCTACACAGAGCACTAGAAAGAGCTACTGAAGCTCCTTACCTTTCCACAAAAGCAGCTGGAGACCAGGGAAAATAACCTGGAACTCCTGTCTTAGCACTAATGTTAGACATTGTGTGTGGCTTCACATGCCTCAGTAGCCACCCTGTGCAGCATGAGTGGGGACTCCTGCCTCATCTCAGAGCTGTTGCTTGAGGGTGTGTGGGTGGCACAGAGCTGTGCACACACCTCACCTCCTGAAGGCCTGCTCAGCTGTGGGCACTGAAGACCGTGAATGCTTGTTCAAAGCTGCTGCAGTCTTCAATGGGAAGACTGGAAGGTTTTTATGGAAATAGTTCTCCTCTGAACTGCTCCAGAAAAACCTCTGGTGAGGTCTGACCCTGGCAGGGCTAAAGAACAATCAGGGTTTCTAGAACAGCCTCTCTTTGGTCCTTTTACTTCCGAGGCCGCTGTGGAGCCCAGGGATCCCCTACCACAATCCTGCCATGCCAAGTCCCAGGGACAGCCCATGGGCTCGCAGGCTGGCTTGTTCCCTGAGCACAAGAGCCCCCACACAACCCTCCTGAGTAAGGTTCCCAGCTAGCCTTCAGTCCTGACACCCCACAGCTCCATCAGGCAGCTGACAACAGAGCCAGGTCTCATCGTTCTTCCACCAGCATTGATAAACACTAGCAGTAGCCAGAGATCAGCAAGAGCCTTGATGTTGGCAAGATGAAGTGTTGTTCATCCCTAAATGATATTTGAATTCAGAGATTTGAATCTTGATCTGGGATCTGAAAATACCCTGAAAATAGAAGCATCTTTGTGCAACAGGAATTCAAGCTCCCAGCCAGCCCCAGTTGTCAAGACTCACTTCTTCTCAAAATGAGGCCATCTGTCATGGAGACGGGCATCTAACTTTAACCCAGATTTGAAACTGCTGGCTTGGAGGTTTGTAAATAAATCCCAGCAACCCCCCAGCTGTTCTCAGACTCACACTGAGGGGCCGCATCTGCTCAAAGCAAAAAAAAAATCTGAATTTACATGAGTCATACATCAACTTATTCTATGTAAAAACACTGTAAAAGCAATGCCAAAAAAAAAGCTGTCTGTATGCCAGCAATGCCATGTTTACATTAAAGCCTGTCAAATACAGCCCTAAAACACTACATAAATAGGTGGAAATATTGAATGTGCTGCTGCATGTTAAAATCGAAAGTGTTAAACTATTACAGGTATCTAATGCACGTTATCTTCCTCATCCTCTTTGTCGGGCAGAGGCACTGTCCTCCCAACAGCCGTGGCTCCTGCAGCAGAAGGGGACTGGCATGAGCAAGCCTGTTCTGCAGTTGGAGCTGTCCTCTCCCTGCAGAGCCCTGCTGGTCCCCTGTCCTACTTGGCAGCTCAGTGCTAAAACAGAATCTGCAAACTGTAAAAAAGCTGGTGTAACTATATCTCAGGGCCGGACTCTACTCTGGTTCTGTGTCCTGAGTATGTCAGCGTTTACAACCTTCATGACTTTTGTCATGCAGCTCTTATAAAGGGTGAAGGATTACTATTCCCTCTGCTTTACAAATTGGAAGCTGAGGTTAGTTTTAGTTAGTTCCACAGAGTTAGTGATTTCCCTGAATAACAGAGGCAGTCAATTTTTCTTCCCTTCCCGTGGTATTATATTTTTTTTTTACATGATACAAGTCTTTCCAGCTACCTCAGACTCACACAAGAGGTGGGACCAATATTTTGAGTGTCTCTGTGACCTTCCCTAGTACCTGGTGAATGAACACCAAGTTTTGGAGTCTGGGCTAAAACAGAGTGAAATACACTGCTGTTTCTAGCCAACTTAAAGTCTTTGCATGGATGATTGGCATGTTCTGCTCACATGCTTAGGCTCCACTCCATTGCCAGATATCAAATCAGGAAAGACTTTTCTTGCAATCAGTTTGGCAGAAGTGGTTGGATTTTTTCTTTGTTTTGGGTTTTTTTTTTTTGGCTTACATAGTGTAAATCATACCACACACTGCATTTCTTGGGGCAATCTTAATTCATGTTTGTGAGCATCCTGGATGCTACACAGGGATCGTTTTCCCAGCTGATGGCTGCAATTGCCTTTCTTGGATTCTCCTGCTAAAGGGGCTCCCTCACTCCCTTTAATCCACGTTGCAAAAATTCACTGCTCATCTCCTCAGCCTATAAGTCCCCATCCTTCACACCACTGCTGTTCAACAGCTGGATATTGATGGTGGTCTCTGACTGATCCAGGAGGCTACTGCTGTCATCAGTTTTCTGAATTTCCAAGTAAACATCTTCATCTCTTCTCCCACACAGGCATGTTCAGGACAGCGAAGAGGAATTCTCCATCACTGTGTCTAAGACTGGCTCATTTTCCTCTTCCAGATTCTTGCTTTAACTTGTGGCTTTAACTGTCGTGGCTGGAAAAAAGCACCTACAGAGGTTAGGCTGCTGATGGACTGGCATTACTGCCTCTCACAGCACCCATCTGTTCCCATAGCACACACTTTCCTCTCGGTACATCTCGGTCTATCGTTGTGTCCATAGGCTCTCTGGGGGCAGGAATGTCTTTTATTCTGTGCTCGTGCGACACCTAAGATGGTGTTAACCTTGGGGATGCCTGGGGTTTTTGGGAACACACAGCAAACTGCTCCCTGCCTGCAGGTGTCTCGGGCTCAAGGGGGAAAACCAGCCTGCAGACATCAGGCAAAAGGTGAGCGACGGGAGGATGACCAAGAGCCCAGAGCCTTGCTTTGATCGGCCTGGGACATTCCCTGACACTGCTCTCAGAAACCTCTCTGATCCCCCGTCAGGGTTTCCTCATCCTTCTTCCTGACACTCTCCTCCCTTCGTGGACCACGTTGCTTTGACAACATAGTTCTGCCCATGGGTTCTCCAGCACAACCTTGCACCCAACACAACCTGCCCTTGTAACTACACCTGGAAAAACCCTGGGCGGGCACACAGCCTGTGGGGACAACAGTGTAAAAGGAAAATGCTCTTCCTGAAACTGAAACTGGGTTTGAGAAGCAGGCTTGAGAAATTTAATTGGCAGTTTAACTATTTGTATCTATTTATGTTTTTATTGAGTTTCTCACAATGGGTAATAGGAGTACATGAATTTGTCTGCTCACCTGCCTAGTGTGCTGCTTGAGATTGTGTTCCGTTTTCTTCATGTAGCCTAGGCTAAAATATGCCCTTTTTTTTCCAGGACATCATCCTATTCTCTCTGCAAAATGTTATCTGGGTAGATTTCATGAAGCTGCTTGGATTTATAGATATACAATAATCCCAGGTGACCAAAAAAAACTAATACTCCACACATGTACAGTCATCAGTTGCTATTTAGCATCCTGGGTCCCTGCATACCCATGATAACATGCATCCTAATGCTGTATGATATACATACCATGCAGCCAATGCTTTCTGGGAAGTCTTGGAGTTGTTGCACACAGGCTGTTCTATCCATGAACATATGTCTGATGCTTCCCAGAAACTGCACTTAGGGACATGTGCTGTCATTGCCAGGGTAATCCCTGAGGGCAAACACAGTAGTACATATGGTCAATACTCTGATTACACCTTACTCTGATGAGTTTAGGGTATTTTGTGGTGCATGGACTAGCTGACACATGGATTTCGCATTTTGGAAAGAGGGAAGACATTGCGCGCAGGACAGATTTTTCAGAGTTTTTCCTCTGCATTTCCTCTACAGTTGAAAAGTGTTATTTAATCTGTTTACAGTTTTCCAATGAGACCTCTAGCAAAGGCAAAATCAGTTAAGCTCTAAAAATCAATGGCCAAGGGCTAAAATCTGTTTCTGTCAGCTGACAGAAAACAAGCAGAAAAGCAATTCTTGATGACTGCCTGGCCTTTGAGAAGCAGCATGAAAATGAATCACCTTTTGCATTCCTTGCTATTCAAATGTACCCCTGCAGAGTCTGCATGTGGAACAAAGATGGAAAAGTCTCATCGCCTCCAAGTACCCACAAGGTGGTGCCATTCAATAATTTTAGGAGAGACGCCGCCAAGGCATTAGGGAGGAGAAGTCAAGATCCAGCTCCCGTACGAATTACCATGCAACTTGGTATTCTAAACCGTAGGCCAAGCATCGCCCCAACAGCAACCTGCACTCAGTCAGTCAAAAGTATCATAGCCAGGATTTCTGGCTGCTTCCTCGTGTCTCCTCCAGCCTCTTCCCTGTTGCACGGTTGTGTCCATCTCCATGTGCAGCCCTGGGGACTTTCCTCCGTATAAGATGGCTCAGCAGCATAATAAACCTTACAGTCCAGACTGCTTCCCTATCAGCACGGGCCTCTGCATTAAATAGAGGCCACCTTTAACCTCATGGCCCCAAAGTAGGCAGCTTTGGATGGCTAATAAACATGGGGAAAGTCCCTGGCAAGGGTTACTGTCAGCCCCAATGATAATTCCATTGTTCCCATAGTTCCCATACTGAGGCTGTTTGTTCTTCCGTCATCATCATCTCTTGCTCACAGGATAAACACTGCCCTCCATTAGTGATAGACTCGGGATAACTGAGTCAACAGAGTAAAGAGTGGGAAACCCTTGTTTTGGAATCATCAGTATATACTGAGATATATATATATACACCAGCTATCCTCCCCATCAGTTTTCCCACTCCATGGATATGGCCAGCTTATTTTCTAGCAGGTCTTGGATGAACAGGTTTTGAGTACTCGGAGGCCTCAACAGACAGGTGGCTTAGAAGTGCACCCCTCCATCAGCCCCTGCCTGAATCCCTTACTCTAGCAAAGCTCTTCTTGAGGCTGGGGTTAGTGACTGCAGGGTTCAGCTGGTTGTTCCTAACCTGCAGGAGATCTCCTTCCCTTCAAGCCTTGTTCTTTGCTGAATGTCAAACTGCCTGCAAGATCAGTGACTTCTAAATCACGTAAACAGCATATGTCCAGCAGACGTTAAAACTGTTGCTTGAGGATGCATACTGACTGTCCTCATAAACACAAACACCAGATTAGCAGAGCAAGAAGCCAAAACAACATTTCAGAAAGAATTACAGCTCTATTTTTGCAGCTCTTTAACAGATTAATTTGCTTTTTTTTTTGCCAGTCAACTTCATCAGCGGCACTATTCAGAATCCTAATGAAATTCAGATGATAATCCAGGTGGGAGTCTTGATAGCACCTCTGCCTGTGGCTGTTCTTGACTCTGTGGCCTGGAGGAATGCAGAGGAAAATTTTATTAGCCTGTCCTTCAAAAGTAAGGAATTAAACTTGTCAACACTGTTGTCTAGACTGTGTCAGTAAATCATACGTTTACCATGAAGCAATTGCCAGAACAACACAGGTAAATGAGCAGGAAAATGGTTGCTTGTAGCCTCAGTTATGCTTAGGTGCTGTTTACTGGTGGAGTGTCATAAAGCTGAAGGAGAAGGAAGCAGAAGATGGGAGAGAGTCTCTAAAGGTAGCACTCAAACAAAGCATGAGGAGTCACATGCTGCAGGAAACAAAGGGCCAGAAAAGCAGAATATAGCATTTGTCTTACTCGTATATTTTTCCCCTCTCTTTTGTTATCACTGCTGTAGAGATCTATCAAACCAGGAAAGGCAGGGGGGCCATAAATACTTATCATGATTCACTGTGCTCTCTTGTAGGAGAACGAGAAATGAAACGAGCAATTAGCCATCTCTCCACAAGCAGGAGGAAGTGGTTCTTCACACACTGTGCAAGGAGTCCGTGAAACTCCTTGCTGGAGGAGATTTTAGATGCAAACCTTTACAGAGGATCAAAAAGCAACTGGACAAGTTCATGGATGTAAAGAACCCATGAGTGCCTTCGACAGCAACTCCTCCCTCAGAACGCCTGTATGCTCGTGGGTAGGAGGAGGGCAGCCAGCATTGAGAGAAGCTGCTTGTTCTGGACCACTTGGACAGGGCCCAGTGGGGCTGCCTGGGTGTCCAGGGGCCTGCAGGACGTACCCCCTCAGGAGGGAGTTAAGCTCTGAAGGAGCTGCGTTTGCTTAGGCTGGAAAGAGGTGTCTGAGAGGTGAGTGCGAGGTGACCCACAACGACTCGACAGAGAGATACAAAGAAGGCAGATATTTTTCAGCAGTAGCAGACAAGAAGTGGTAGCCACAGTTTGCTCTTTTGGAGGCCCAGGTTGGGGAAGACATTTGCACCAGCCAGCAGCACCTGCATTCAGTTAATTAGAATCAAAAGGGAGTGTTTCGTCCTTGGAGCTGAGAAGGAGTGTGTGAATCAAAACACTGAGTTTGCAAAAGATCGTGGGAATTCTAGTTAACTGAATGACAACACCAGGTGCTGTTTATCAGAGAACCCTAATAAAGGGGAAATGCAGAGAGAGCTCTGTGGAGAATCCTGAGTTATGGTGTGTGCAGCCTCATTTCTTCATCATCTGTACCAGGAGACCTGCAGAGGGGATTTTTAGCCAACATTTCCCTGATTGGATGAGTATCTGCTCCAAAACTGAACATTTGCACTTTGCAGGACCCCAAAGAAGTGGTGGGGGCTTTCTGAGACAAAATCTGGAGAGAGACGAAATATCTAGCATGGTAGCTGGGGGCAGTTTTCTTTCTTCTTATCCTCTGATTTGTACTGACACCATTACAGGTCTCCAGTGAGACACTCTGTTATTTATGCACCTCATTAAAAGGCCTGCTCTCAGTGTCACTGGGATGACACTGTTCTTTGTTTGTATTGTAACAGAAGCAATGCAGTCACATCATGTTCCAGTAAATAGGCCCTGACCTCCAGCGGTAGTTGTGTGCGAAATAAATGAGTACCTACTAGGAAGCTGGGTGCCTGTCACCTCAGCCTGCCCTGGTCAGGCATTCACAGGCTATTTTGGACCCCAATTGGAAGTCCACTTTCAGCTCTGCGTGAATGAACTTGTCAAGCTGTGGCTCTAAAGCAGCTCACTATTGACAATATTAACATTTTGTTGGTAAAACACAGGGGTACCAATCAGAGTATGGAATCCCCTCATGCTGGCTGAGACACAGGCACACAGCACACGGGCCAAAACGCTCCCAAAGAGTCTCCAGGGCAGAGGAAACACCTGAGCACTGGCTGCTGGGGGCTAAAAATCACCATGAGAGCAGCACATGTCAGCCTACGTGCTGCCAACTTTTGTTTAAGCATTTGGGCTTCCTGAGAAGAATTTTAACAGAGAACAGCAAGTGAGATCTGGGGTTATGCTGATGGAGTTCCTCCCAGCCACAGAGAGTATCATGAGACTCTGTTTGCTAAGAAAAGTGTAACAAGAGAGGAGGAAAGAGCAAAACATGATATGAGGAGCTTGGTAATGAACATATGTAAGGTGATTTTTCTTTAATAAAAAAAGCAATCATCAAAGGACATATGTACAAAGGAATAACACCACCCTCTCCGAGACCTCTTGCTGAGGCAGATAAGCTCTGCTAAGTGTATAGGGAATTGCCCTCACCTTATGCAGAGCATTTCTGTGTTTAATCCATCCTTCAGCCTCACATCCTTTTTAGCCAGAGCTAAAAAAAAGCTTGTCTGTAATGCCTTGGTGGTGATTTTGTGGAATCCTGTCAACTATCCACTAGAAGATATCCTCTGTTCCCTGTCTGTTGGGATGGGACCTATTTCTGTCTGAAGTGTCTCAACCAACTTCAGATAATAGTGTCCTGGAGATTAAATACTTCATAACCCTGCAATATCCCAGAGTTTTCCCTGTGTACCTTCCTCAGCCTGACTGAGATGTAAGAATATGGGAAAGCCAGGGAGCTTTTCAGAGGAAAACATTGATGGGAAATACAGGGAAAATGGGAAATCTCCTGCAGCTTCTGCCCGCACTGGTGCAGGATAACATTTGTTATATTTGATAGCCAGTGTTTTGTCCAGCCAGGTTTTACATTACCTAGTATTTATATTGTCTGAGATCACTCTACACTGCTCTGAGATCCTTTTGTGGAGAAGTTACCTTGGTATTATTCTTTATTTGGATTCATCTCATGACAATGGATGAGCTCAAGTTAAACAGTCTGCACACAGAATTTTAAGATGTGATGATTTTGGACCTGAGGTTCCCCAGGCCAAGTTGCCCTGCTCTAGATCAAATGTTATATTTCCTTAATGTCCCATAATGCTCAGATCTGAGGGCTTTGAACCCACTTCCACGTTAGCGTGTCATTTCTCTTTATTACAGCTCTCCTGTGCTAGCGCAGAAACTGTAATGGAGGAGCCACAGGCTACCACTTGCAGCTGCAGTCCTGCTGCTTGAGGACCGATCAATCAGACAGCAATGGAACATCACATCTCATATTCTGGACAGGCAGGCTCTTCAAAATGTTTTCTAAGAAAATTATCCACACAGAATTCTGTAAAAATCTAATTCTACTCCATTAACCAATAGCTTATAACCAGCCCAGAAAAAAAAAAATCAGGTATAATAGCCCTGTGACAAATGGGGTAGCACTTAGTCAATTCATTTTTCTATCTACTAAATGGATGCTTTTAAATGCAAAAGCCTCACCCCTTTAACCTCCCTTGTTAATGTTTCCAGACGACATGCCAAACGTATCCATTTTATAAAACCACATTAAAATTAGAGATGGGAGAAGTCTGGTCATCTTGATTAAGCGGGATTTTTTCATAAAGCATAATACTGAAATTGTATTAACAAAGCCTCAGGAGTGTTCTGACCTAAAAAGGACTGATACTCGTTCTCCATTTTGCTGTAACCAACTTGCTGATTGTCTGTGTCGTAGCTCAAAGCTCCAGGTTTGTACTGGGGTGCCCACTGTACAAAGACAAAAGAGAAAGGTGGCCCGTGTGCCAGCAACCCAGCCCAGTGTGAGATATAAGACAACAGGGATGCTGCTCACAGGTCAGCCATGGTCAGAGGAGTGGGTCAGAGCTGGGTTATGTGCTTGGCAGTGTGTTTAGTGCATGCCATCAGTCTAGTTCTCACAGCATTTCCCACAGAGCTTGTGACAGAGGAATTTTAGGAAAGAATTTATAGGATGACCTTGAAGGTGATGTCATGGTGTTTAAACAGCAGAGCTCCTTTGCTGCATGATGCAGAGTGGAAAGAACACCTAGTCAACAACACTGTTGTCCTTTGCTAAAGGGAGACATTTGAATTGCATGAAAAGAAGCCGCAAAAAGCCTTAAGGCAACAATAAGAAATTTGATGCTGCTGATAGAGGAGTTTCCAAAGCAATGGCAGAGGGTGATGATAGTGCAGGGATGGTATGGTGACCATTTCTAACTCTCCTCAGTACTCTGCTCTCTGCCCTCTCTGCCTTTGCACTGCATCTTACCCGAGTGACTCCCACTCTCTGTGGAATATGCCTCAGCAGACTGTTGTGTTGAGTAGCCTCTTAGATGGGATCTGATGCTTCTACCCAAACTACGGAGGTTTTACCTTGTTCCAGTCAACCAAACCAACTCAGTGGACAAAAGATTTGCTGTGCTCTGTCAAAGCGTAGAGCCTACTATCCTGTCCCAAGCAGTGGCAAAAAAATCCCCCAATCAAAAAACAAAACCAAACCAAACCCCAAACCAAATCGACAAACAAAAAACCCCCACACACAAACCACCACCCGCCCCCCCAAAAAAACCCAACCAACCAACCAAACAACAAAAAAACCTCACATGCCTGGGGAAGGTTTAAGAGAATTAGCTGCAATTAGACATCCAGCTACTACTATATGCCCACACTCTGCACTTGTTTTCATTACCACATACAGGAGCAGAAATGAGAAGAGGTTTGTAGGGATGGAGAGGGTAGATAGTCAACCTGCTGTGACTACAGAAAAACCCAGGGGTGTTGCAAGGAGTCTGGAAGTGCAGCTCTCTCAAACTGTCCTGCACCGTAGCCTCTCTGCTCCTTAGCTTTTCAACAGCATGTAAGAAATCTGTAAAAAGCTGGAATCAGGAATGAATACCCGTTAGAAAGACAATATACCACAAATTTTAGGCTTGACTAGAAAGACTGTGGAATCTTTGCCATTTGAAATATATAAAATATGCTTAGGATGATCCAGAAGTACTTGCTCCTTGCCTCAGCCTAGGAGGTGGAGGTCAGTGATCACCTGAGCTGCCTTTTGACCCTTCATTAGCTGAGTCTCTGGTATCAAATACTGCCTTTCTGTGTCAACATGTCACCGAGATAATGAACAGGACTATTTTATTTTTTTCCTGGGGGTCTTAATACCCTGTGGCAGCTGATGCCAGCAAATCATTTTTATTGAAGTCTCCTGTGAGGATTTGTGGTCGGCCGTTCAAATGCAAGCTGCCCTCATGAAGCTTACATGGACAAATATTTACCTGCAGCAGAGCACAGGCAACTGTAGCTGCAGGCTCCTCTTTATTTATAGCTCCCCAGCACGGGCAAGCTGCGATCTGCCTGTCTTTGGTCACCTGCTCATGGCTGAGGTTAACACCTGAGTAAGCAGTAACTTCCTAAAGGCTAAACTGCATTTGCAGAAAAGATCACTTTATCCCAGTGACTGCTATGGACAGATATAAAGTAAATCCCTACGGACATGTGAAGGCTAAGCCTGCTTATGTGATGGTGCGAGGTCAGACAGAGGGAACGATAGGGGCACATGTTTATTATAACTATTGTGATTGCTCTGCAAAAGAGGCATCCCTCGAAGGGTTGCTTCAAAATATTGTCAGGTCAAAACACAAATTCTTGAGAAAATCAGGGGTTTAATAGTATATCATCTCCTATCAGGATACTTTGAATCGCCCGAACACAAAATAGCTGTGAGATATTTTCTCAGAGAGCTCAAGTTTATCAGATGTCATCTTGCAGGGTTAAGCTGATTAGTGCAATGGTTAGGAAGGAAACTCTCCCTGCCAGGCACAGTTAGTACCCACTGGTAGTTGAGGTCTTACCCGGCCTCCATGGTTGGGCAAAAGCTGTGATGGACCCAGAGCCAAGCGTGGGCTGACAGGCCAGCCAGCACTCAGGTCCAGCTGGCTCTGGCCTTTCCCATTAAAGAGCGGGGTTATCCCTGCCTTCTCCGGCATCAGGGCACCTGGCTCTCTGCAGAGGGAAGTACAGTGTCCCACTGTCAAATTTGGCTGACCTTGGCCAATGGGTTCCAGATTTGCTGGGGAACAACCAAAGGGGAAACAGATGGACAAGCAGCGTGAGAGCGAAAGCTTTGTTTCCTTAGAAAACCAGGCTAAACTGTCCTTCTTGGTTTAGAATAGCAAACACAGACTCACATGTGCACACCAACTGCCTGCTACAGCCTCATGTCTCTTCTGGCTTCAAAGCCATGGATGCCTTATGAAATATTGCCATGTATGCCACTCCTAGCTATGGCAATTGAACCACTCTCCTCATGAATTCTGGATGCATTGTCCAGAACTCTGCCCCAGGACATATCTTGACGTGTGGTGGGCCTTCTGCTCTCCTCCTTCCCCACCATCCTCACCGGCTCTGACTCCAGACCTGAAGATGTGGCTGCTCTGCTTCTCCATCACAGAGAGGGTTCACCTCTGATAACTCAGTCTTAGCTGGAATACAACTGAGGATTATGTTGTAGCCAAGTATTACAGATGTGTAACAAGCACCACAGAATTTGTTCACTGATAAATATTTATAAGGTATGTAATATAATAATTAATTGTGCAGTAAATTTTCATCACATTATCCTTGCAAAATATCTTAAAGAGCAGAACCTAAAGGAATATCTCATCATCCCAAAGCTTCTTGGGCTTCTGTCAGTGCCTAAACCATGCAGATTCAGCAACAGCATCTGACTTCTAGAACAGAGCAGGTCGGTCAGTAAGACAAGGGCTATGGATAGACAAAGTCCCCAGTTCACAGCAGCTTGTAAAGTGAAGTGAACTCTGTGGACTCTGCAGGAGAGGAAAAGAGTGAGAGGTCTGTCTGCAGGTAGTAGATGCTGTAAGAGAGAGTCAGTCAGGGTGGGCAGGGAGCACGTTTTGGACCAAGCTTATAGGCCTCCATTTCAAAAAAAAAAAAAAAAAAAGAGGCTGAATAGTTGTGCAATTTTGCACAACTTGTGTTATACCAAGGAATTCAGGTTTTAAGAGGGTCTTTCAAAACAGCTGCTTTTCTGATTCCCTGTGAGCAGTATCCTGGCTGTCTGGCCCCTGAAGTGACTAATACATGTACTTGGTCTGGGATGTCCTTAGTCCTCCCTGTCCCCATCACAGCTGCCTTCCAGTGTTGGGCAGAACAAGTTTTGTCTGGCTGAGAGCAGGTGAGGAACTGGTGCACGGCAGGGAGTGGCTCATCCTCATCAGGACAGGAACAGTCCTGTGACCAGCTGAAAGGATAAGGCAGCTTGGTTCATTCTTTCTCTCTTCTGTGCTTGTGGAAGCAATGGAAACTCTGGCATAACCCTGGACTATTTATTCATCAGAAGTCACTTAATGGTGGGATTTGGAAACCAGCCACTTTTATGGAGTGTTTTGTTCTTACAGTCACCATCACTTCATCTTCCCTATAAATATCTGCAGATTATTCTCCTTCAAATCATGCCTTGTAACTCCTCTTTGCTGGGATGCCAGTGACAACTGTGGCTCACCCCACAGGCTCTGATCTGCCCTTATCTCGTGTTCTGTCTTTTCCTTCCTTGTGCTTTCTTGTCTGAAATAAAGGATGCTAGATCTCAACATGATTTTTGGATGCTGTTTACTCCCAGTCGGTGTTGTTTCCAATTCTACCCTTGCAAATACAAGCTACTGTTGGAGCCCAATATGAAAGAAAATATCTCAGCATATGGTCAGCAAATGCAGCATGCTTAGCTCTTGTCTCTAAATCCTGTTTCCCAGTGCTTTCTTAGGGGAATCAACACTGATTAAATGTGCCAGTATATTTCATTGCATTTGGAGGATCTGCAGATAACCCTTCAGAAAAGTGGAAGCATGAAAAGGTAACTAGGTAACCAAGAGCAGTTTCCTGTATGGTGGAAACTGCAATTAGACTTGAAATTGTTAAAACCCAGCTCTAGGTAAGAGATACCTCAGTGACTCCTGTACTTTTTAATCCCTTTGCAAACAGCAGTTGATGGGATTTGGATAAACATCTGCTGATGTGTGAATGGGAGCCACCGCATTCATATCTGAGTACAAAACTTCTTCAGGGTTTCCCAAGATCTGTGATCCAGTGCTCCCAGACTCCAAGCCCTTGCCCTCAGACATTGCTGCTGAGTCTTCAAGCTGACATTTATTTTCTCTCTGGACAGTGAGTTTTGAGTTGAGACGATTTTCACCAGTAGGACTGACGAGGTTACCAAGCCCCACTTCCCAAACCTTCTGGCTGTTGAGACGGCTCAGTGGGCCTCGGTGCAGCTCGTGAGTTTTGGCAGCCTCCTGTTTTCCTGGTGGGCAGGCACTGGTCCTGCTCTACAGCACGAAGGTTTGAACTGACAGTGTAGGATCCACCTCATTAGCCCAATGCAAGCCACCTTGGTTTGATATCAGGACCCCATAACCCAAGAAGCTGAAAACGTTTTGCATTTTTTTTCCAAGAAAGTTTGTGTTTTTGCATTTTAACTCGATCCCAGGAGCTTCTCACTGTACAGAATGAAAGAATCCAAACCTAAACCAAACAGTCCAAGGCTAACGTGAAGAGATAGCTCTCCTTTTGACCCCCAAAATGCCACTCAATATTCTTCTTACCCCCTGCCCAGAAGACAAGCACCATGTTGTTCTCACAGACCCTTTTTCTTGCCAGCAAAAGCCCTGCCAAAGCCAGTAGTGACTAATCCATTCAAATAATTAGTTCTGGGACAGGTGACGATGGTTTTCAGAACCCAATACTCCCTATGAACTGCTGTCACTGAAAACACTTCGCACATTTGTCAGCACGCCCTCCACGTAGGTCCCAGATATCTTTGCTTCTTCCCTCTCCCATTTCAAACCAATATCAGTCTGTTTTTCAAAGAGCATATTTTTAGCTCCTCTGAGAGGAAAAAAGAGCTAATGCTGCGAGATTTCTCCACTGTACAGGTAACAGAAATTACAACGTGCAGTGGGGATTGCTCCCCTCAGATGGAACTGGGAATCGTTTCCCCACCAACGTTTTCTGCCAGTCAATTAAAAAGCGCTGTCTCCCTGGAGGGCTGTCCACACAGGGCCTTTTGGCTCAAGTTTTCCTGGTGGTTTAGTTCCACTGGTGGGATCACAATGGGGGCCACCAGCACAGATGCTGACTCCAGCTAATATCAGTCATGAGCTTGGGCTGAGAATCATTCCCCATTCAAAGTGAACTGGGATGGGAAAGAAAAATAAAGGGAGAAGAATACATCCACTATAAAAAGCTGCATCTAAAGATCAAATCCGTGCCTCAGTGTCAGCGCCAGCCTGAATTATTAAAGCTGAAATTATTTTCCGTGGCTAATTTTCCTTTCCCTGCTTGTGTTAGTGGATCCTGCCTAGCAACAGAGGTGACCTCTTGAGGTTGCTTCGAGTAGCGTTTCACGTGGCTCTGTTTGCTCGCTGTCTGCAGCTCCTTCCCATCCAGGCAGCCCAATGAGAATAGCCAGTTTCTCTTTCTCTTCTTGTCAGTATTATCCTCCAATTGCTATGTGACAGCCCTGCTTTGTGGCATTTCAGTTTACAAACACTGTCAAGGAGGATCTAAATCCCCCAGAAAACCATTCTTCTTTAAATAAAAACAAATATCTATGAATCATTCCTTTTAAAAATGAGTACTTACCAGGATTCACACCGTTTTGAGGTAGGAAAAGCTTCTGTTTGACTCTAACAAAATCGGGGTAACTGTGACAGAAATGTCTGGTTTCTTTAGGGTTTTCTTCCCTCTGCTTCAAGAAAGGATAAAGCCCAGACCACTATGGTAACAGACAATCCCTCTTTTCTCGGCTTCTCTCTTTCAAATCGGAGTGAATTTAATCTAAACTCTTAATTAGAGACCCCAAGCTGCTAAAATAAGGTGCCAATTACACACAGCTCCTCAGTAGTCCGGGCAGTGAGTTAATCACTGCCCTCACATCTGGTACAGCCCCTACTGCCTTGCAAATCCCTGCCTGCAGACTACTCCAAACTGGGAACAGATTAACCCTTTTCTCTCAAGCATCCGAGCTGCTCTAAAGGCTATATTCGGGTGTATTCACAACTGCAATCTGAAATGTTTCCCTTTCGGCTCCCAGGTCCCAGTGAGGGCCCCAGAGGGCAGGGTCAAGTCTTAAAACGTGGAAAATTTTTGTGAGTGAAGCTTGGAATTGATTTCCTTGATGCCTGCCAAAGTGTAAGGCAGCATGCAATGTAGGTCCCAAGAGCCTGCAGTTGCAGCAAGTGCGGGAGACAGGAGAAATAAACTGCACCTATTCATCAAATCTCTGTGTATGCTGCTTCTGTACTTTGAAGGGATGTTTATTCCTGACTTCTTTGCCTGGATGTAACACATACCTTCACCTCCCTTCTGCTTTAATGTATGAGTTTGTATAGGAAAAAACAGTTGAGATATATTTCTACCATTACACAGAGCACTAAAGGTGATTTGCTTGTAGGACCAACAGAAAAGCCTTTGTATCCTGCCAGCCTTTTTCTTGTCATAGACTCATTTGAGTGCCATGTGGAGACCTCTTCTCCTGTTCACCATAGCATAGATGGCCTCCTTTTCTGTCCCCAGCCACAGCTCAGTCTTGCTACAGCTCCAACAGCTGGAGAGCAACATCAGGAAATTATTTCCTATATTTGGCTTTCTACTCGACATATGCTGGTTTCTAGAAATGAGGGGGAAAACCCAGTGTTAGCTGTAAAGTTGAGTCCTGCTCAGCTAGTAGGAAAGAATTCCTCCATACTGTGGGTCTCAGTTTGAGAGCTGGTGTCACAGGCCAAAAATCGATTTCTAAACTGCCCTGTCCCATGTTGAGTATTTATAATTCTACAGCATTCTCACAGAGAGGAGGCCTGGCATAGCTTAAATGATTCCACAAAAGTCAAAGCACTGGTGAATCAATCACACTGTGCTCAGCAAGGAGGAACGGCCTGTAAGAAAAGTCCCAAAAGTTTGCTTAAGGCAAGAAAACCATTGAGTTATGATATTACAGTGGGATATGCATAAAAGGTCTCATTTATAAGGTGGTCTCCTGCCTTAACGAAGTGCCTCAGGCTGTTTTCAAATGGTTTCTATACACAGTTATTTCAGCTCACTGTTTGCTCAGTTTGCTTACTTTAAACAGTGGTGACAAGATAAATACCTCTGGGTTCCAATTTAATTTATGTTTCTCAGCTTTGTCCCAGCATTACCCAGGCTGCTGTGTTGAACAGCTAACTCCAAACTGGAGCTTGCTTCTGCCTACATGCAAATGAACGATCAGATTGTGGGTTTGGGCGAAAGAACTGAGGAACAGATAAAACAAACAAGCTGCAGAGCAGTAATTTAATAGCTAAAACAGGGCTAAGTATCATTTGCCCTCAAGTGTGATGAGTCAATGCAGACAGAGCTATGCCACACAAAAGAAAATCTCCCAGGTTACCTAGGATAAAACCCCGTGAATAATGAAGTCTTGATTAACTTAAATTGATCATTTAACAACCACCTCTTGTTCGGTCCCTTGTTTGCTCACCATGAAGGGGTGGGTATGCAGTGAGTCACAGCACAGTAACACCACCCCCCTGCCCCGAGAGCCACCGTGTTCATTTCTCAGCAGCTAATGACAGCGATTAGTGACGGTGAGCGAGCACAGAGGCGAGAGTGTGGGCTGCCCGTGGACGGCTGTGTGGCAATTTAACGTGGCTCGCGTATGCATCACTGTCCTAGAAGTTAGGGATGTAGGCTGGAGCGTGATGCTTCACGTGCTATCGATAGCCACTAACGGTGCCTTCAGAAACAGGGGATAAGTGACAACCATAGAAAACTCACCTACCAGACACATGGTTGAACTCTCTTTTCAGTTACTTATCAGGTGCTGAAGTCAATTTGCCAGGGAAAGAAATCTTATACTGATGTTTCAGACTGATTTTAACCTACTTATTTTTTAATCCATCGCTGTCATTTTACTTTCTTGCCCCTAGTTCCGAGCTGTTCCTTGTGTTTCATCAGCTCCCATTTTTTCATGTGTAAGCATCACTGGATTTATCTTGTTTGCTTGCTATTTTGGGGGAAGGATCGATCTGTTCCTTTGGGAGCTACCCACAACAAGTATTCCAAGCAGATACACATTTGCTCGGGACTTACACAGCCCGGCAGAAGCCAGCTTCTTTTTACCCACAAGCAGTTGCACCGTCTGCACTCTGTGAGGTTCTGACTTTGCTTCTCAGCTTAAGGTAGCAAGAAAAAAAGCAAAACAAAACAGACAAAACCCAAACCCCAGCAGGTTTGATGACCAGATTTTATCTGTCAGGGGAGGAAAAGTATAGAAGGGTTCTGTGAGGTTACTGCTGAATTGATACTGAGGAGACAGGAAAAGAAGAAAACACAGGTCAATCGAGTATCAAGTTTTAAAGCATCCCAGTCCTTGTGATATGCTTCTTCTTGGCTTAGTTTGTTCTCAGCTATCTAAAATTGGATCTCCCCAAAATGAATTAGAAGTTGCCAAGTGTGTGCATGATTTTTTGGGCAAAAATCTGAAAGGAAATGGAATGAGATCAGACATGTTTCTCTCACTGACTGATCAAATTTGAACCTGAGATTCCACTAGACTGAGGTCAGTACATTTTCATGGAGAAAGGTCATACTAAACTATATTAGTTGAGTTTTTAAAAAATCAAGAATTATGAAATGCTAACATAAGTTGTTTACTGTGAGAAGTTCAAATTAACCTATCATCCTATCATTCCTATCATCCACATCCTTGGGTAGTGGTGCCATTTTAACTCTAAGATATAGTCATGGCCATGAGGACACTAAAAGACCTCAATTGCACTGAGTGGCCTCACCAGGGGCTTCCACCCCTTGCCCGTGGGCTCCAGGGGTCTGGTTAAGCTCAGGACTGAGCTCTCCTGCGGGAGCTGTGTGGCCGGTGTGCCTGTCTGCAGCCCTGCCTCTGGCACGGACTGTGGACCTCCACTGGATATAGTTTTCCTCCTGGATGGGTCCCTCAGGGGTGTGTTGCAGCCTGTCTCTGGTCCTGCTTCTGTCTGCTCTAGTTCCTGCGAAGAGTCTGGACCTGGCTCATTGCTTGCTGCGTCTGGGGCTGTTGATGGACCCTGCGACCAGCATCTGTCTGTCCCTGCTTGCTGTGTTTAGGTCTTGTGGCACTGTGCACCATCACTGAGGGCACTGCCTGTGCTGGGACTGCCTTTTGGCTGCTGACTTGCCTGCCCTTTGGGAGCAGCAGGCCATTGCTGTGCCCTGACAAATGTTCTGAAGTTTGTTTTTCACAACGTGGCTTTCAAGGGCTAAGATGTAGCATTGGATTGGTCACTTAGTTCAGTCTAATGAGTCTTTCCAAACTGGTCTAGATTTCAGCAGGGCACCTGTGAAAGTACGTTTTTTTTTGCTGGTTAGAGATTCACAGAGGGATGATCACTTCATCCAGCCTCCTACATTCCATGCTGAGGCTGGACTATGAGCTAAGTCCCTATTGCCTAACTGAAACGAATGGGAGTGAGGCACCTACACAATGATTTTAGAAATCTGTCTAAACAGTGCAATAATAATAAATAGCTGTCATATTAGCAGATGCCTAGAAGTTTGACTAATAATTACACAAAACCAGTAATGATGGAATACTCATTGAAACTGCGATTTATTGGCAAATTACTGGTTTTGTTTGCTTTGTTCCTTCTTTGTGCTCCCTTAAAACACATGAAGTGTCCAACCCTTCCCTTAAAGACTTCCTTTTACAGAACCTAGCCTGCTGTGCCCTCCACCCTGTGCTCTGCTGGGTGTACAGGTCCTATCAAGTGGCCATTGCTGCAGCTCAGCTTCCTCAGCAGAGGTACTGTTGATGCCCTGTTGCCTGCCTGTGTCACACTTGTTGATGCATAATGTGCTGGTTTAAAGGTAAACTGTCAGGAGAAATGAACCCAACTCAAAAGAGATTATAAGACAGAATTACAATTTAATAAAAATTATACAATAAATACAATTATTCAGATGAACAGTTGATTCTAACTCACAAAAACCCAGATGTACAACCCGGCACCCTGGGGCATGAACAGAATGGTGTTCGTTGGCCTCAGTGCTGAGCCTCACGTCCAAGCTGAGCTTCCCTGAGTCCAAGAGTAAAAGGAGGGGAAAAACCTATTGGTGCGAGTGATGGTCGCAGTCTGGTGGAGGTTCTGGTCCTCCTCTGGATCCCAAAAGTGGTGCCAGATGTCCCAAGATAATATTCCCTCAGGTTCAGGCAGGAATGCCCAGTACCGTCCCCAGGGCGGGGAGTTCCACAATGGGGGATTGTGAGCCATGGGATATTTTTGGAATCCTTGATGGCCCATTAGCAGACGTGACTCTTCAGGCTGGGCGTGGAGGTGCTACCGGCTCCCTGGAGGGGAGTTATCACACCCGAGTCATTGGTGTGAGGCCAGGACCATCCTCCTATCTCACAGGCCGCTTAACACCCAGCTGAGCCTGAGGGGTCAGGTGTGCTCTGGGCAGCTGCTGCTGCTGCTGGTCTATTGTTAACAGTTTCTGGGAAATGACATAGAGGGTGTAGAATACACAGTTTGAGTTACACTCACATAGAGATGAACTGGTCCCGGCTGTTTTAACTAAGACACATAATCATCCGTGAAGGCCAATACCCCCCTCTTATGATGTCCTGCAAATCTAGGAAGCTTGCTCACCTCCGCCAAATGTGAGCAATCTGCATGTGTAGTCCCAGTGAAATAAGAAAACTGAATCAGGCGTATTGTGGCTTTCTTACACGCATGCTGTGAGCACCTGTGAGCCCATCTAGGTTTTGGGAGCCCATCTGAGTTTAAACCTCTAGTAATTCTTACTTGTCTTGTTCTCACCTATTTCACTGGCTTATGAGTGACTCGGGCTGCCTTTACTAGCAAGTCCCTTGCTAGTGCATCTCAGAGCCTGCCCTGTGCAAGGCCAGTCACATATGATGAATATTACATTACTTGCCATATAAGCAACTGACCAAATGAAAACCCTCGAGCACCCTTCCTTTGGGCTCTCATCCAAAATGGAGCCTGGAAAGCAAACAAACAGAAAACTCTTTTCCTTCCCCTCCTGCCATTCCCCCTCTGGCAGGACAAGGGGCTTCAGATCATTTGCTTTGCCTCTCCTGTACTCCTAATTTTTATCTCTGCAGCAAGAATTGCATCGCTTACTCAGCTTAGCAAAGTACTTTAAAATCTTTTTTGTGCATGATACCATGTGTTCTGATGTAAGACCTGCAGACAGCTTCTGCCTTCTTGTTGCTATTATACCTGGAAAGGAAAGAAGTCTTTTCTCACTTCTGTGGTGGTCTCAGTGATGCCCTGGAATAAACTCTGCATCATCTCTCCCAGGCTGTGCCAGAGGCAAACACATTACTGTTTACTCAGCTGTGCAGCTGGTCTCTGGGTTGGCAGCCCCCTCGCAGACCTCCGAAGCACTCGCAGAAGGGGAGCTGGGTGTTTTCTGTTTCATCAGGTGTGGGCTTCTCTCACAGGCTTCGCTTGTTGAAACACACTGTGCCTGATGGGATGTGATGCCACCCACGTGTCATGGCTGCTGGACAGAAACCAGATTTGAAGCCTGCCTTCTCAAGGTGTCTCCAGCCCGGAGACTGGTGTTAAACACAGACACACATCTGCTGAGCTCTCCTCCTGGTCTCATGAGCACTCTACTGTCACTGTTTTGATTACAACCAAGGATTATTAAGGTGTCAAAAGGACCACAAAACAAGTCTCTACCCCACCATTTCAGTGGTATGGATGAAGCTATTTATTAGGTAGACTTCCATGTCATGCCTCCCATTTTTATGTGGGCCACCTGTTTCATCCCCCAGGCTCTGCTTGCCTTTTGCTCTCTGCTCCCTCTGAGTTTAGCATCTTTGATAAATGTCTTTGGGTAGGTATCTGTGAACAAGAGAGTCTAGAGTGGGGCTGGCTGTTTTCCTTCAAACAGGCTCACCTTGGACACCAAAAATTGTGCCTCCTGGGCAGGGCGTGGTACTGTTAAAAGACTGAAAGCAATATTGAATCAGCTTCAAGACCTTCGAGGAAAGGCTGTGTTGACTATAGCTGAGAAAGTCCACCCAGAGCTCTTAGGAACAGCAAATGGAAAAGACTGACAATACTACAATGCTACAAAGATTTGTCTTCACTTTCCTGTCTGTGAAGTGACAATTGTAATGGACCAGTTCCTTAAATGCAACCAAAAAGAAACAGTTATGGAAATTCATCTGGGCCTCAGGTGTGTATACATTTATATATATTCCCAGGTTGGTAGATTCCTCTGATTATATCAAAAAAAATGGTGATCCAGTGTAGCCAGTAAAGTATCCTGTTCTGTATGGGCTCTGAATGTCTCTGCGTGGGGCCCTTTCTAGCCCAATCTGTCTTTGTTCTCATCCAGTGCTCACAAACAATGGGGACAGCCCTCACTGTTTGATGAAGTCCGCGTGTGTTGGAGTAGCTGCTCTCCCTGGAAATGTTTATCTCGTCTCCTGGTAGACAGCTGTTGCGATGTTTTTCTGTGCAAGGGAATGGTTCCAGCTTTCATCCTCCTCAGATGGGGATAAAAGCTCACTTGAAACCACCTCCTGTAAAATACAGGGGAGTTGGGAGCTGGCTCACTGCACCACTGGGTCAGTGGAGCACCACCCCGTGGCATCTTCTCTCCACTCACATATGTGTGCATCAGACCAAGCCTTTGCTTGGAGGAAGTGGCATAATCAGATGGCTGTTGTCCCTGAGTTGGACACCTGGCAAAATCTCCCCCAAATGAAAGAGTGGTAACACATGTGATCTTGAAGAGCATTGCCACTGGACAGGATTTGTGAGACAGGATTTGTAGTCTACAGCCTGAAAGTTCTCCTTATTTCAGTAGTTGTTCTCCACCGTGGAAGACCAAATAAAGAAGGATTAGCAATGTAAAAACCCTGCAAAATCACCGCCCCACCACTGATATGTTTGTATCACCACCCATCCTACTTAGCAACCTTGGTTTTTTTGCTAGGGAATGGCAGTGAGCCTTGCTCTGCTCGCTGCAATAGTGACTGGCTTCAGGGTGATCCGTGTCCGTCTGCCAGCCGCCCTGAATGGCCGTGTGCACAACGATGACTCCTCGTTTCTGCAGGAGAGTGTCATACATTCCCTGGCATCAGGCCTGCTTACTGGCTCCATTCCTGATGTCTTAATAATGGCACATAAATTTTAAGTCCCTCTTTGGACATTAAGTCCTTTCTCTGATATGGCTCCTGACTGCTTTGGGGTTTTACATTAAACATCGTTTAAAATCTGGCCAACAGCTACTAGGTATGGTGAAAGGGTAATGAGACCAGCTCTGCTATTACGGGACTGCTTCATCACTGATCTTCATTTTTTGATGTCAAAATTATCTATACAAATAGTTTCCCCTGGCGAAAATACAGCCATCTGAAAAAGTATCTGTAAATGGCACTTGTGCCTGTGTCGGCTTTCAGGTGAGCAAAAAGCAATAGGTGTCAGCTTGTGATGGCAAATGAAAGGTAATTAAATTTTGTGTGTGTGTCAGTAGGCTTACTGTATGAGAATGATGCTGCAGGCTGTACCATCTCCTCTGCAAAACACAGGCTATCAGTAGCCACTGCCAAAAAAACAAGAGCAGCTCGTGGGATGAACCCAGCCTTTGATGCAAGGCAAAGCTGAGAAGGCATAGAGGAGGCAACTAGGAGTCACGCTGTCTCTCAGAGAGATCACAGCCCGTAAGTCTGGCTCTGTATTTCAGCTGCCTCCTCTCTGCTGCCAGAAATCCTGGGCAAGGGAGAAGGAGCAATGGAAAATCCTGCTGCATCACTGTCCCACCTGAGGCATGCCTGGTTTGGTAGGCTCAGCTTCACCACACGGGAATCCACAAGTGTACTGAAAAATTATTAGTGGCTCTGGAGATGAAGCACTAAGCTGTAACATTTTCTTTTTAAAGAAGACGTACAAAAGCAGTCCCCAAGCCCTAACACTGATTCAATGGGACGTACTCCTTTCCCTCTGAATTCCACTAAGTTTTGTCACGGGTTTTAATTGGATCAAAATGTTGATGCTTGAATTTCACTGCACAGTTCTCTCTGAGATTGTGATTAATTCCTGTCACACCATTTTCTCTGAAATGCTTCCTATAATGTCGCTCACAGCACTGTCAAATTGATTGAAATGGGACAAATATCAAAGGTGGGTCTTACTAAGGTTGTTGGGCATGTTCCCTCTCTCTGGTTCATTAAGTTCCAGAGCCAACACAGCCTTTTCTGGTCAGTAGTGCTGCACAGAGGACTGGCTCCTCCAGAGTAATCTGAGCTATTGTGATATGAATCAGCTGTGGAAAAGGCCCAGGGTCTTCCCAAAACCTGGCATGAGAAGTAAAGGAACAAACTGCTGACTGCCCTGCATTTCTCTGTGTCAGAAGAGGATTAATTAATGTTTTCAGGCTGCTATGAAAATTAAAAGTGCCATGTGGTACAATATTGCTTTTCCTGTTTTTCACCCTGTAGCTGATATGTAGCATGTCCCTTACAAGCTAATTGGAAATAGCTTTCGGTATTTTTGGTGTTTCTCAGCAGAGCTGCTACAGCCTGATGCTTTGTTCTATTAAACGTGCCCTACCTCACCCTTCCCTGCCCCCCCTTCCTCTAAGCTCCTCTGTGAGGGAAATAAAAACATCAGTCCCTGGCACCATCTGTCAAGCACAGGCTAATCCATTCTCTGCTTGTCTCATGGTCAATTTGGTTTCTTTCTGATTGGTACAGCTACCTTTCTTATTGCTGAGAATTTAATTCTATTCATAGGTTTGGGCTTTGCTTTATTTTCATGGTAATATTATTATGACGACTTCAATGTTCAGGCATACATCTCCTCCATATGCCCAGGCTGGAGAACAGTACTTAAACAGACACACAAGCTCCCAGTAAGGCAGGGAGCATCGCTCTTCCCATTTTACGGGGGGAAAATGAGGCAGAAAGAACTGTCTTGCCCTGGGATGTATGGATGCCTCAGCAGCAGAACTGAGCAGTGAGCTCAAAAGTCCTCAGATAAAACCCAGTCACCAGCACTGACTAAAGAACCACTGCTTTGACTCTCTTTTTCTCTGTTTTGGCTTTGTTTATGGTGATCTCTACAGGAGCTTTGCAGGGACGAATAATACGTGGATCTTCATATAGCTCCTGTGACAAGACTGAGCAGATCCAGTGGGAACACAGTTCACGGTTGCTCAGCGAGGCACAGCAGCAGATGAGGTCAACCTATTAACAAACAGGGCATGTTAGACCAGTTATGTGCTCCATTTTCTGGTGGTAAATTGGACCAGGGGCATGGTCTTTATGGCTTTCTTCTAATATCCTTAGTACATCTGTTGTCCCCGTGCCATTACCTAAGTGGTGATTGCTATCTGACAGAGTGCTCTGACGCCTTTCCCTCCCCTTGCACGATCTAAAGAGGGGTTGAGGACAGGTCAGAGAGCAATGTCAATGCTCAGCTCTTCACAGGATCAGGCCAGAGCTGACCATACTGAAGGGATCTGATTTTCTGGAGATCTGCTCAAAGCAAAGAGCAGTTCTTAACGTGTTGATGTTGACCCATCACTGACTGTCTACCCTCATGCAGGCAGTTGTGTACCCCTCTACCTGGCTATTTCTAATAGTAAAAGAATCCATGCAAGAAGATACCAGCTGAAGAACAGCAGCTGGGCATATAAGCATGTCCTGCATGCTGTACATACACAGAGATGCCCCTTTGCCTCTGTGTGAAATGACAGAAGAGTCCTGCTGGCTTGTTCCTTCCTGCCATTGCTGCAGCTCCTCTGGTGATACCACATGGATAGACCCAGGAATTGCCCTACACGAAAAATACATGGTATTAGAACAGAAATCCTTAAAACAGCGTGGCTTGCCTCATAGAAGGAAAACAACAGCTATTTGCACCTCGTTTTCATAACTAACAACTGAAAAGGATTTTTTTCGTTTTATTTTGGCCAAGACCACTATTGGTTTGTGAAGAAGGCAACCTGTGTGTAAGCACTGAACCATTAAAACTGGCAGGGAACTGATAGCTCTTGCAACCAATGCCCAAGAAGGGCTACAAACCCTTTCCCTCATTCCCCTCTGATCTTTCATCTCCATCGTGGGCAGTGTTTGAGGTATCCGGGAAAGACTTCAACTCGAATGGCCTGAAACTCTGCAAGCAGCATGAGTCACAGCTTCACTGAGGTGGGGATATGGCTGACTTCCCGCCTCAAACCCTCGCTGGGCCCCGTAGCACGGGGAAGCTCATTGTCAGGGCAGGGCAAATCCCTGGGCAACAAGGCTTGTGAAGGGTGTAGAAAACATGTCTTGTGAAGAACGGCTGAGGGAGCTGGGTTTGTTTAGTCTGGAGGAGGCTGAAGGGGGGACCTCATCGCTCTCTAAAACCACCTGAAAGGAGGGTGTAGTGAGGTGGGGGCTGGTCTCTTCTGCCATGCCTGCGGTGAGGGGACCAGAGGACATGGCTTTAAGCTGAGACAAAGGAGATTCAGATTAGATATCAGAAAAAAAGCCCACTGTTAGGGTTGTCAGGGACTGGAATAGGTTGCCTAGGGTGGTTGGAGTCACCATCCCTGGAGGTGTTCCAGAGGCGTCTGGATCTGGTGCTGTATGATCTGGTTTAGTGGTTTAGGGGTTTACAGTGGCGGCGCTGGGTGGACGGGTGGACTGGACGATCTTAAAAGGTCTCTTCCAACCTTGGTGAACCTATGATTCTGTGACTTCGCGAGTCTGTGACTCCCTGACCCGACGCGACCCCGCTGCCGCAGCCCTGAGGCGAACCCGGGGCGGGGCGCGAGGCGGCGGGGGCGGAGCCTCGGCCGCGCTGATTGACGGGCACGGGGGCGTGGCAACGGCGGGAGGGCGGGGCCTCGGCGGCGCTGATTGACGGGCGGCGGGGCGGGGCCGCGGCGGGGCGGAGCTGC
>VXAY01007338.1:88056-203935 GCA_013399855.1 Oxyruncus cristatus
CCGTGACGGCCGGGCCCGGGACCGCCCCCGCGCGCGCGGCTTTGTGTGTGCGCGGCACCGGGATCGGCACCGGCACCGGGATCGGGATCCGCGCCGACACCCCCCGCGCACAGCGCCGCACCGGGCCCCGGCCGGGGGCAGGGGAGGGTTACGCGGGGGTTGAACCGCCCTGCCCGGCCGCACGGCGGGTGGCGGCGCCGCCTGACGCGTCGCTCCCCTCCCCGTGCGAAGGTGCTGCCGGTTCGGCCGCTCCCCGTGTCCCCGCCGGCCAGGGAATTCCCGCGGGAAGCTGTCAGGAATCCAGCGGTGGTGGTGGTGGTTTGCTTTATGGAGGTGCTCGCGGCTCGCCCAGCAGTGAGGCGGCTTCGCCTGTCAGCGCTGGGTTGGGTTTTTCCCTGTGGAAGTATGGATTCCCAGGGAGCTGAAATATTCTGCAAGCGCTTTTCCACCCTGGAAGACCGCTCAGAGAGGTTCTAAAAAGTCCAAGCAAAAAGGAATGCAAAGACTGTTGTCTGTCTGGTTCATTTGTTACTCTGTGCACAGCCCTTAGTTCTACTGTGCAAGCGGATACAGATTAGATTAATCCATCGTGTTTACTTAAGAATAAAGGTCGTGTTTTGGACTGATACAATCGTAGAATTTAAGAAATTATTTGCTTTTAGTTTCTTTAAACAATAAACTTGGTGTCAGGGAACAACAAAGCAAGTACACACGTCTCCTGAGAGAGAAACACAGGGCAGGGCTCTTTCGAAAGTGGTAGGTGTCGCAGAGCAGCTCTTGATGTCAGCAAATAATGGCAGTACATTAACCATTAACGTAACTAATGTTTGTGACTGATGGCGGAAAGGGAGGGAACTTGCTCCATAGTTGTAAACATTCCCTCACGTGACCATATATAACTGCTATATATATATAATGCTTTTATGTATGAACTCATTCTGGATAGCTGAGTTCAAGTCGTGTTTGTGACAAACAAAACTGCCTATTTTTAAGTGCTGCTCTCTTTTTCTAATGTTAGTCTGTAGAAATACTATTCGGGGGCTTCTGTCATCTGTTGCTTTCACTTCCGTAGTTGTGGAAGGGCTTGACTCAGAGGTGCAGACCTTGTTGTTTTTAATGTAGATTTTAGTAATGATGATGAGTGAATTTCAGGTGGGGCTGCCAAGTGTGTGAGGACTACAGAAATTGCACCTCAGAGCCCAGTAGAGAAGATGACAAGAACAGGCCAGATTCGTGACTTGTCACAGACTGAGAGTTGTACACATGTATTTATATATGGGTATTTAACATTCCCTCTGCTGGTAATCATCACAAGCTTGAAGTGGTGTGGTCAAACTTAGGTCATTGGTTTGTGTTTGTTTACTGTCATTTGACCTATGTTGAAATCTTGAGTTGCTCAGCTCTTCCTGAAATACTAATTCCCCTAAGCAAGATTTAACTTAAAAATGCCTTGTTAAATGTGTAGGTGAAATGCCTGTGCACTGTGGATGTTTGTTAGCAAGGCTCTCTCTAGTTTTGGAGGCCTTACCTATGTTCGGGAGTTTTTTCTATTAACACAAAAATTTTTGTTGAGGTGCACTTAGCATACTAGCACCTTTTCTGCCACTTGTACATAGTTTGTTTGAAAGTCCGGATGATAGTTGTCTTCACACTGTTTCTTTAAAGGTTGTTTATTGGTTTTTTTTAATGACTCATGAAATCGTGATGATTTCATGGTGATGAAATTGTGATGGCTGTGGGTGAAATTTTGTATCATTTCAGTGCTAAGACCAGTGAAAACAGGATATCCAAATTAGTTTAGCTTTCTGAAAGTTTCAGAATGGATTCATAGGCAAAAGTTGTCTCAGCTGCCTAATTAGTATAAGAATAAATTTATTGCAAAACTAAGAAATTCAGCTTTCTTAAAGACTGTGGAAGACGTGGAAGGGGAAAAGGGAGACAGGAAGGGAAGGGGAAGAAGAAAAGGGAAAAGAATAGTTGCTGCATTTGTACTCTGTATAGCGGAAAGAAAATTAATCTGAGTCTGATGCCATTTGTCAACTAATACTTTATTATGATATTTTGCAAGAGTATTGTGAGGGTGGAAGTTACATCTGTGGGAGATGCTGAGATACAGGGTCTGTATGAGAAACAAGCACCCATCTGTATGGATCTGCTCTCCGTAAAATTGAAACAAACTACTCTCTATTAGTGTTTGCATGCACCAATATAACGTTAATCTATTTAAATGCCAATATCCTGACACAGTCTTCACCTTACCCAGGAAAAAAGCCACTTTGCAATACAAAATTACGCTACTGCAACTTGCAGTACGAAATGACACTACTGCAACTTGCACAAATGCAGTTTCATCCTGCAAGGCAGCTTGTTCATTGCTTTGCCAAAGCCTCTTCAGTCATTGCACTGTATTACATTCCTTTTACAGTTTGCTACAGTAGCTGGATGGTTCTGATGAGCACAGCATACTGTTCCAGCTCACTTTCTCTGTTCGCGTTTGGCTACATGTGGTGGTTTCAATTCTGCATGTAGGCAGAGGCCAGGCCCTGCTTGCTTTGACAGCCCCAGAAGTCGGTGCAGAGTTGAATCTCAGACCTCCTAAGAGACTGACCACGTGTGTGTTTTCAGATGCACCCTCACCTGTGAGCAGCGGGAACCTGGGAAGGTAGGGAACAAGTTTTATTTCTTGCTTACCCAGTGATACTTCAATGTGTGGTGTTGTGTAGCTCTGCTAAGAACTCTTTTTCCTCTTTTATCCATCTCTGAGACAAGAAGAGGAAGCTTAAGCCCAGTTCCTGAGATGCGATGATGAAGTTTAAGCCTGATTCCAGAGTAAGTACACCTTGACAATGTTTCACTCTGGCTAGGGAAATGCATGACCCTGTTTCATGGGGTAGAGAGTGCTTATTTGATCACAAAGGAAAAAGTTGGTGAAATGGTGGAAGAGAGGCTGTCATAGTTTTTGTCCTTTAACTAGCAGCTGTTCTCTGTTGTAGATCTGAGACGCAGTAGATGGTGCTGAAGCAACACTGAGGCTCCTCCTGTGAAATATCCACAGTCCAGTGTGTATATAGACAGTGCCTGCTGGCTCTCCCAGGTGTTGATGGTCCTGTGGCTTCAAGAGATGCGTTCCGGGACAGGAAAACACTGACTGTTAGTTTTAAAAATGTTAATAAATAATTCTTTGCGTTACTTTTTGATTCTTCATTGCTTGTGAAGGTAGGCAGATTAGGTAGTACAAATACGAACCAAGTAGTGCTTCAGGTGGTTTCAGGTCTATGTGCAGACAGCTGCCAAATTTAAGCAGTTGAATTGACAGTTGTTGCTCAATGTTGCCGAAATCAACATTGAAAGACAGGTGGAAGTTTGGGAGCTATTGCTCTAGGAATACATATTATAGCACTCAGCCACAGTGCCTGTGTTTCCTGTCTGTCCATGCACTCACTGAGAGAGGCATGCGGGGAGGAAGTGATTCACGATATGATTAACAAGTAGTATCGAGGTTTATATTGTCAGAATAATGCACTGGCAACAAGCCTGGCTAGATAGGTGATGTGAGCTATCATTGATTGTTCTCCTAAAGGTCCTCTCAAGAATGCAGGTTGATAGTGGTGGTCTGGGTGCTGAATATTGACACAGTGTCATCATCTCTCAGTTCATAAAAGTACCTGTCTCTGGAACTGTGGAGATTGACAAGCGAGAGATATATATCCCATTAGTGAAAGTAAGTCTTCCTTTTTTACACAGCAGCCATTAATTTACTATTATGACTTGTGTTTAATATTATGACTTGTGTTTGGTAATTTGCATGAAGGCAGGATCATTAGAACTTCATCACTGATACACAACCAACGAAGAATGCTTAGCTGATTTTAAAAATTAAAGCATAGGCTAAAAAAATTTATTCTTTCCTCTGCATTTGGTTTTGTGAATAATCAAGATTCCTGTCCACTGCTTCTGAAAGTTCTGCTAGTAGCATGATACAGTAGGGTCACTTTCTGGGGCTGTAAATAGCAATAAAGAACTTGACTGGCTCTCTGAATCAGTGGAAGTTATTTTCCGTGTTTTTAAGTGTAGAGAGTGGATGAATGGGTAAGTGCACTTAATGCATTTTCCTCCCCCTATTTGGAGGATCTTAAGCTTTAGAAATGCTTTAATGTTTCACAATTCTTTGACTTCTCTTCATTTAAGAGAGCCCTCCCACTGCCTATAGAAGCTGCCTATAAGTGGCTTTTTCAGATCATTTATGTATGTGTGAACATAAATAGACGCCTGCACCTTTTACATGGGTAGTGAAACTATAGGAAAAAAAATTATAGTTATCTTGGGTGACTTCATACACACCACTTCCGTATGTAAGGGACAGGAGCCTGAGAGCAATGGAAAATTGCTTTCCCTTGTTCTGTTGTGCTGTTATGTTTTTTTCCTGTGCACAGTGAGTATACCCTACAGGATTCAGGATCGGTACGTAAGGAGAGAAGAGTCAGTATCCACAGCAAGTATCTTCTGATTTCCTCTGATAAGTGAATGCTATGTTTTTAGCTTTGGGGAGGGGGGAGGTGAGGGGGGAAATGGGAGGGGAGAGCATGAAATGATTCCAAGTTGAAATTAACTTTTTGATATTATAGGAGAGGAAAAAGCAAAATTTCCATGCTAGCTTGTTTAGAAAGTTCATGATCAAGTGTGGCTTGTGATCATTCGAAGGCTGCAAATGATTAGCAGTCATTTTGTAATTTTTTTTCCTCCTTTTTACTACTGTGAGCAGTACCATAAAGACTTAAGGTGACTAGTTTTACAGCACTCCAGCTGGACCCTTATGGATTCATTGAAATCCTGTGTCAATCAAAACTAAGGACTGAGGTAGTTGCAGAGTGCTATGTATTTTGACTGAGGTCTACCAGGCGGTAGTTAAGTGTAGAGGTTATTTTTTAAAAGTTAGACATTCTAGTAAGATTACAGAATTTTAGCAGTTTCTTAAGAAAACATATGCAAAATCTACATTGTTTTGACTGTTACAATGCTGATTGTAGAATGTAATTTTCTAAATTTTATAATGGATCTTGTTTTCAAGAATATACATTTTCTTATGCACTGCATTCTGAAGAAATGTGTTCTGGTACCAGCTGGTTTGTTGGATTCTGCTGTGACTTCAGTCTGAATTCTCACAGCCTTGTGCTACCATCAAGTGAATCTCACTGTTTCTTTCTGTTGGGACCCAAGTCTTATTGCAGGTTTATTTCTCATTTAGATACTTGATGAGGTTACTCTTACCTCTTTGGGGTAACATAAATAATTGAAGATTTTAGGGCTTCTGTTATTACTAGGCAGGTTTTTCAGCCTTAAATCTTCGATTATATTTATGCATTTATTTTAACGTTCAGTATCTTCAGGGCTCAAGACTTCAGTCCATGCATTGTGCCATATCCGGAAGTAACACATTTGTATGTTGCTTTGACTTCTAACTTGCTTGTAAGAATTATGTTCGCACTCTCTTCTGAAGTATTTAAGTTTAATTTTAGGTGTCTCTGGGTTACTGCTTTTCTGAGTGCAGTAACATGAGGTATGATTTTAGGTAGGTGATGTACTTGCATTTTAAGTGTTTAGATGCATTTTTCAAAATGGCATGCTGTGCAAGGTCAGTCTGTGTAATGGATCTGTTCTGGTCACCCAGCTTAGTGTTTGTGTTGCTCTTGGTATGAGAGGGATGGGTTTGGAATTATTTTACGTTAGCTTCTAAAAATACTGATGGGCTAAGCTTTGTGTTTACCCTGAAAGAAATATCCCTTTGGATGCTGATTCCACATTTACAGTAACTTATGATCAGTTAATTGTTTTTAATCCACAATACAATCAGCACAAATATGATATTATCCAGAATTAGTAAGGATGGCACATGGAGCTAGGCCAAGTGCCTTATGGGCATATCTGTTTACAATTGCCTTTACTGCTTGTATTTGTGGTTTCTTCTGGCTGGAGACTTTGACTGATACTTGTTTATTCACACTTATTGTCTGTTGATTTTCCTTCATTCTGTCACCATTCACATTTTAATTTTTTCTTTTGCCTTTGCTTGCTAGGAGACATAAAGGAGTATTAGAAAGGTGTAATGCTCAGAGAAATCTAACGAAAATGCTTTCTGTATTTTGAGTGGAGTCACAGGGAGTCACACCTCTAACACTCAACTATGAAATATTTGTCAGACTCAAGACCTGTTTTATTTATCTTTTGAAGAAGAGAAATTGATATTGTATCACCTTTAAAGGAAAGAGTCATTCCCTCACTTTCAATTTTAATGTATCCTTCAAGTGGGATACAGAAGATTAATAGCGATTTGAAAAATATGCTTGTAAGGAACCTGTTCTAAAATCACTCTGTTTAATTTAGGAACCCTTTTTGTTCCTGCATATTGTAAGAAAACAAAGTGGTGAAGTAAAGCGATTGGAAAAAAAATCATGTCAGTGACTTCTGATTTTTACATGTAAAAATGATATGTTAAATATCATGTGTTTAGGTGCACATTTTAGTCCATTTGCTTTGTGCATGTCAGAGGAAGCTTTAAGAAACTGATCCCCTAAGACTTGAAATGAGTTTTATTTAGGTATTTGCACTTCTTAAAGGCATTTGACTTAGAATATTCAACTTGATGAGCACAAAATTTGATTAATTTCTCTATGAACAGCACAGTATCTGCTGCTCTGAAAAGTAAAGCCCACACAACTTTAATAATACAGTGTGTCAGATTTACTTTGTGTTTCTGTGCATGAGAAAAGCAGAGACAATACGCTTTTCTGATTCCACATCTGAAGCATAAATGAAGTTACGTTTAACGTGTTTAACTATAGATGTTTAGTCATAAAACTTCTGCAGTTGAAAGAGAAATAACATCATCATTTAATTCGTTTGTCATGTTACATCATCCTTCGTGATTTAAGTTTTTAGCTGATATGTTCTGTGCCTACTCACTAGTTAACTATGAGTAGTTTATGTTAGTTGGTATAAAGTTGGTAAGACACTTTAATTTTCCCAAGCAGTGAAGAGGCTGAATTGTCAAGTACTGCAGATCTGCTGCTATAAACTTCCTAAGGTGTCTTTTTTTTTCTCGTTGGAGTTGCTCAGGTATTTTAATGATGAAGCTTTGGAGATACCTTAGATAAATGACACAGTGTTTTGTATTTAGATTAGACAGTTTTAAATATTTGTATATGATACTGTCTGGTGTAAAGACTGGGTGGATTGTTTGTTACGTGAAATAGCATCCAAACCTTTCCTGTGTTGGTGTGTGTATGAAACCAGTGTCAAGTCAAACGCAGCAGGCAGGCTGCTATACCAGCATTCGGGGTGGTGGTGTTGTGTGATTGTGTGTCATAAGTTATGCAAAGCTTAGGGGAAATGACAAAATAAATATATATTTTTTAAAAGGGGGGGAAGGGGGTGCGGGTGACCTGGGAAAATTAAGCTATAATTGGTGACTCAATGTCAGTGTTTCTCAGTGCTTCATTTCCCAGTGCTCACTAAGGTGAGCAAGTTGTTGGGAATATAGTGGAATGGAATTTCAATATTAAAGGAAGTAGAAGCTTCTAAAGAACTGGAGGGTTGAGTAGAGGGTCTGTGAATGTCTGAACTGTATTTTAAAGGTTTCCGTTGATGTTTTTCTTCATTAATGTAATTAGTTTGTATCTAGGTCATGTTATTGTAAGATGGACACTTTGGGAAAGAGCTTGTCTTAATGAAGGTGAAGGCTGTCTGTGAGTGTAGTAACTCACCCCCTGCAGTCATTACCTGAATTGGTTTGCAGAATATTCTGCCATTTGTGGAGTGTTGGGGGTTTTTCGTTGTTGGGTTTTTTTTTTTTTTCCTGTTGTACCTTTTCTAACATGTACATGATCTTTCCTTTTGCTTTCAGGTCTTGAGTGCAAACTTACATCAGTTCTAAAAATGGGAAGAATTTTTCTGGATCATATTGGTGGCACTCGCCTGTTCTCCTGTGCAAACTGCGACACGATTCTGACCAACCGTTCCGAACTCATCTCCACTCGTTTTACCGGCGCCACGGGAAGAGCCTTTCTTTTTAATAAGGTTGGTAAGAAACTGAGGAGGAACTGCTATTTACTTCTGAAAAATGAGTTTGTGGGATATCAGTGTCATCAGAGAAGCCAAAAACTTCTTGTCTGAAGTGTTGTGTAATTACTATTTAATTTTTTGAATTTTTATTTTGTTCTATTCAACTGTCTTTGAAGTCAAGATAGACATTTACTATTGATGACAAACTATCTGAATTAGTTTATCTGCAGTATTGAAAGACTGTAAAGAGGATTGTGTATATAGAGGCATCATGCCAAAATGTATGGAGTTTTAACTTCGGAGACTTTTGTAATATGAACCTCAGTTTCACTCTGAAAGTATCTTGTGTCTATCAGAGAGTTTCAAAGGCATTTGCACTTTCACTTAATTAAAAAAAAGAAAGTCTAAAAACTATTCTGTTTAACTTCTAGAATGCATTTAAGCTAACAGTATTCTGACAACTAATGTGAACCACAGTCTCTTTTACAGGCAGTAATACTGTGTTTTAGTTTAATATGTTTTTAATTGACCAAATTCAACAGATTTAAAATACTCAAGTGATAACTTTTGAGTAAATTGTAATATTTATTTATTAGGCCTTCTGTATAGACTTGTCCATCAGACTCATTGAAAAAACTGTGATTGCCCTTTGCTTTCTTGCAGAGTTCCTGGTCATATAATCATTGGTGTATTTTGGTTTTGTTTTTTATTTGAAAGCTGTTTAGCCATGGGCAGGGTTGAGAGAGGTGTCTTTGCTTAACTGTCCTTGGCCCTGGGATTTCTGATACGCTGAATCCTGTCAGTAGCACTTACACATAAGTGTTAGGGTGCATAGCTAGAAAAGAGCTGTGGATTTTATTTCTTTCTCATTCAATAAGCACTGGATCCAAGAGTTCAGATTTTTCTCATGTTAGATATCGGGGTTTAATCACAGAAGTTTGGCTTTTGCATTTCTGCAGTCAGAAGCCTTACATCTGAAGCAGAGAGAACAAGCACAGGCAGGTGGAAAGCTGAGAAAGCAGTGCAGTCCCACCTTTTAGAATCCTGTCTCATATCAGCAGTTTGGATATAGTTCTGACATCAACTTTTCAACGAATCCTGGTTTTGTGGTGTTGCTGCCTAACCTTTTAAACTGCCAGTATAGCACAAAAAAGGTGCCCGTTTCATGCCTATGTGTTCAGCCATTGAGCCTTGCTTTTGCTTAGATAATTATTTCAAAAGCATCCCAAGATTTAAAGAAGTACCTCTTAATGTCTGGTTCTGAGCTCTGGGAATAAGTGATCGCATCAGCTGCTAGAAATGGGTTACCTATGCTACAAGTGGATTAATGTAAATTGGTTTACAAGCTGTTCAGGAGTTTCTCACCCAAACTTGAACAGTCCTCTGCACTTTTGTATGTCTTGTCATAGCATTTCATGTCTCTCAGTTAAATAGCGAGGCTTACGCATCCCTGTGAAGCACATCTTCACAGTGTTACCTTCTCAAGAAAGAGATTTTCAAGGGCTGTTGACTTACTCCACTGCAGTTTTCAGTTCACATGCAGTGCCACAGGCTCTGCTTTTAACATGTTGATTGTCGTTTACTGAGCTTTGCCTTAGGCAGACTAATCCTTTCTGTTCCCTGTCCCCTGTGTGTTTGTATCAGGTGGTAAATCTGCAGTACAGTGAAGTTCAGGATCGGGTCATGCTCACTGGCCGCCACATGGTTCGAGACGTGAGCTGCAAGAACTGCAACAGCAAACTGGGTTGGATCTATGAATTTGCCACTGAAGACAGCCAGCGCTACAAGGAGGGCCGTGTCATCCTGGAAAGAGCATTGGTCCGAGAGAGCGAAGGATTTGAGGAGCATGTTCCATCTGACAATTCCTGAAGAGACCTGGGTCTCTTCTCAGGTTCTCTTCAATTGAAACTCAAGTATAATAAAATCAACAAAAAAATCTGCTTACATACACTGTCACCTTAGCATCAGAGTCGGATTCATGGACTACAGAGTGGGAAAGATTGTGAGAGTATTTCAGATGGAACCTTCCTTTCTTTATTCCGTTTATATTTTACTTTCCCTCCAGCAGCTGTTTGTAGAAAGAATGTTGTGCAGATGCTGTAACTTTTTCTCTCTTTCATTTACATCTGTTAGATTTGAGATTGTATCTACAGATGCAGTGGGCTAAAAGGAAAATATTTGGGAGATTTGTCTTTTGTTAGAGAGAAATACAATGAGGTTTTTTTTTTTTTTAGTTTGCACAAACTGTTGTCAGCATCAAATTATTTTAAAACTTCAGGTGTTTTTTTAAAAAGTATATTCCAATTTTTGGCTGAGGTTTTTAGTTGGTATTTTTGGTTTTTTGGTTTTTTTGTTTTTTTTTTAACCCAGTCTTTTCAACTGGTTTGCTAGCTAAAGTAAAGAGATCCGAATTTGTGCTGAGTGCTAAAGGTTCAGTGTTGGTACGGCTTGGGCTGGCCCGTGTGCCATATTCTTGTTGAGGTTGATTGGTAGCACAGAGCCCATTATTTCTCGTCATTCTTGACCCAAAGATGTCACCATTCCTCGTTTATTTGTGAAGTCCCGTTCACCATGTAAACTGGTGTTGATTGGAAACTATTCTTGAAATAGGGCAAAACTGCTTGGCTTTTTTTAACTTTAACTGATGTAACTTATGAGCATAGTAATAATATAAAATAATAGCTGTCTGTTTAGTCTTGCGTTGCTTACAAATCCAGCTGTGTTTGTAATGATAGGGATCCACTGAGAAACTACTGTTTCAGTAGGGATTTTTTTTTTTTTTCGTTTTCTCTACTAATCTTATTAAGTAGACAGGGAATTGCGAATCTTAATTCTTCTTCAAGTAGATTTCTTTAAACCCAGAACTTCCTGTGTTAAACACAGCTGCTGTGTAAAAGGAGAAGATTGCCAGCATGTTTGTTCATGCCTAGAGTTATGCAATCCGCATCTCTTGAAAAGATTAACTTAAACAGCTTGTTTTCAAATGCTGCTTCTGGTGTTGAAACCTTTATCTTTCAACTTTGTTGAGCCTTTTCGTTGTGATGTTACATTTTTATCTTTCTGGGCAGCAGTACGTGTCAGCCTGGTAGTAACTAGTGACTTGGATTCTTGCTTTGTTCTTGTAGAGGTCAGCTCTGTTTAAAACAGTGATCTTGCTTGCCTTTTTAGCAAAAATGCTGTTCATTAACTTAACTCAAGGGTGCCCAAACACTTTCTTTGTGTCTTAAGCCATAAGTTAAGATCTCAAGGGCTGAAATTTATTTGAATGTTAGATATGTATGATTTCTTATCCAAGATAAAAGTTAGTTGCGTTTTTTTTTCTTATTGGATAAATTGTGGTCAACATGAAGGAAGTTACCCACAGACTTAGAAATAAGGGGGGGGGAACCCCACCCAACCAAACAGGTCTGGGCTCTGACATTTCAGAATAACTTTTCTTCCATAGCCACTGTTCCATATCTGAAGCTAAAATGGGGAGGGTGACTATGCAGAGTGTTTTTCTTAATTTTTTGGTTGCCAGGTGGCAATTTGGACACCCCTGACTTGAATCTACTGCCTCTTTCATGTAAAAGTAGTTTTGTTATAGAATTGTCACATAGAAAGAAAACAGAGTAGATCACATACCAGAGCTGTGCTTGAATCAAGCTGCTTAAACAATAGTGTACTTGTGCCTCAAATGAATCAGTTTTTGCACTGAGTACAGTAGTACCCCATTATCTTGTACTCCTGTCCTTCACAGACCCTAAAAGCGCCATTAGCATGGTTCTCTGCAGTACTTTTCTTGTACTTCTGACATTACAGTACAATAAAGTATGTTTTGTCCTGATCTTTGCTGTTCTTTTAGAGTTATTTTCATAGAGTCTGTCAACTGAATGACATGACCCATCTTTCATTCCCTGCGTTGAGTTTCTGCAGCGCAGTGACAAGCTGTTGATGAGCATCTCTCTCTGTATAGGTGGCAAAAGAGCGTTCTGTTGATTTTGGAAGGTGCCAAGTAGAGCTTCGTGCCACTTGGACACTTGAAAGCATTTTACTGCTGTTAAAGAGAAAATTAAAACAGGAAATGTCTCATTTAATGGAATTCTGGGGGCTAAATGACTTTCCCCGTCTTCGAAAAGACAATGAGCTAAGCAAAAATCCACTTTCTGCAGGAAACTTGAAATTTTGGCTTCTGAAATGGCTTGGGAATTGATGAATTGGGAATTGTGTATCTGGAGTTCTGTGACCTTTTTCCTTTCTGATCAAATGTTAGGCAGAAGCTTCCTAGCAGCTGGTCAACTTCTAAGGCTGTAGCTGAAGAACTAAGGTGAGAGGATCATTCTGTTGATGTAATGGGGCCTGGGGAGCTTGTTCTAACTTATATTAAGATCTCTTTGTTTTGGTAAAATGTTAGTGGGAGATGTTAAAGGTTACTTTTCACATAGTCTTTGATTTGAAAAACACATTTGAGGTGAATTCATTAAAAGCCCATGAGCAAGTCCACAGCACCTTTAAAACAGTTAGGCTTTGGATTGCTGTTCTAGCTTAAATGCTGTTCCCTCCTGTATCACTCTGGGAGAGTTTAGCCTCATAAATTTTGAGTGCTCCTCCTTAAGGCACTGCGTGTGTGTGAATACAGATAACCTATCTGTGGGGAACAAGGCAATTGGTTACAGTACATCTGGCAACAGAGGATACATTGCTATGTGGCATAAACTGCAATTTTGCAGTGGTGCAGTAGCGTGGGATTCTCAAACAAGGGCTGGCACAGCAAAATGTACCAACTGCAGTGATCTTGTGCCTGCCATGGCATGGTGTGCCCATGCTGCCCAAGGTGGAGAAGGTAGCGAGGAAATTATGCTGCACAACAGACTGCAGTGGTTCATGGAGACCTCAGAATTTGTGCTCTTAGGCTGCAGTTCGGGTTAGCAGCGGTGCTGTGACTTTTGCCTAAGTCTTTAGCTGGACTAGCGTTTACATCACTCACACGATGATCTCATCCTGTAGGTGTGTACCCAAAACTGAAATAGTTCATTAAAGCTCACTGCCATTTCAGCAAAACACAGCTTTGGGAAGAGGAAAACATTGGGTGGTGTGTTTGTGGAGTGAAAAAGCGTTTTACTTATGCTTTCCAGGGATGTCCAAAAGAACTTTAGAAACAACATCTGTGTCTTGTGGCTCTGTTGGAAAAAGTGGTGTTACATGGGGCTCTGGGGTTGGCTGTGGTCAGCTGATGCAGGTGTATTCTTCCAGGGCGAGCTTGTCTCTAGTAGATGTCTGTCAGAGCTATAGGAAATGAAGTCAACAGATCATCACTGGATGAACAGGTGAAGCTGCAGTTGAAGACACAGTTTCTAGGTATAAGGAAGAGGTGACTGGGAAAGTTATGGCATTGATGTGGGAAGAGGCTACCTGGTCAATGAACCATATTTTACAAGAGAAACATAAGCTGTGATGCTGCAGTACCATGCTACCAAAGCCAGAAATAGTGTGTTGTGTTTCCTTCACTTAATAATAAATTTTTTGAAAGTCCAGTGAAGCTTGCTTTCCTGTGGATCTCAAGGGCTTTGCAGCCTCCCTCATGCCTGACAGGGATTAAATGCTTCAGTCTTTTTAGTTTGCTTGGGGCACTGATAAGAATCACTCTCCAATCCTGTTTATGCAGGACTAAGCAATTTTGAGACCCCTCTCTTCATAAACTGGAGCTAAAATTGCCCAATAACTTCAAAAGATTGCTTTGAGTGGTGGTGAGAAGTATGACCTGGTTGATAATGTATGTCCCTGTGCAAGCCTGTTTCTTCTTGCAGGAAATCTGAAATACGGCCAAAGAAAATGAGCTCCTGTCTGTCTCATTATGTGTTACGTGGCAAAGAAGAGCTGCTGCTGCTGCACCTTGTTTTTACAGTGTGGAGCTATTCCTGGTCTCATAGTTATTTCCTTCACCTCTTCTCATATTGAGGATTTCTGGTACGTTTCTGGAAAGTCTAAGGGGAGAAATCTCATGTTTCCCTCCTGGCCTTTTGTCTCTTTACTGATAGTATTGCTCTTAGTTGAATGGATTTCTGTGGTGCCAACAAAACTGCTGGTAGTCTAATGCCAGCCTTTCACTAGGTAAGGGCCTTTCTGGCAGAGTATTAGTGACTTTATCATCTCTCATCCTCAAGTCTAGGCAGAGGTTGTTTGGGAATGATGCTTGACTGAACAACCTGCTCTGGGCAGAGGTGATGTGAAGGAAGACCTCCTTCACCCTGCTCACAGGTCACTTCCATTGCTGTGCTCCATCCCTTTCCATCTGATGCAATTGTAGGTGTGATCTTAAGTTTGTGTTGCAGGTCCTTCTTTTAGAAAGGAGGTGACTGAGTTTGTGCCTCTTAAACATGGCATTTCTCTCTGAAGGACCTGAAATACCTACAGTTTGGCACAGACTGCTCTGTGTGCTGCACAGTTGGAAGAGGTGACTGTGTCCCTGTTTGACTCATTCCTACAAAAATAAACCCCGGTGCTTGTCTGAGAAATGGCCAATTTTCTGTAATGGGATTCAAGATATGGAGGAGAAATCCAGGTAAATGAGGAAGGAAAATAAGTGTGTGTATAATTCAAGTCTTCACCAAACCAGACAAAGTCACTCCAAAGCAGCAGAGGTGGGAGAAATTCTGGAGGTAAGTTTGCACCTTTTCTTTATGCCTTGTGTGGGTTCAGGGAAAGTGGAAATCACTTGGGCATTGTAGAGGATCTGAGATCCCCTGATGAACAGAGGGAGAGACTATATGTAAGGACTTCTGTCTCTTTTGAGCAACCTAATTGAATGTCCTCGCTGTAGAACACTGATAATGGGAAGTGCACAACCAGAGCTAACTTTGATACAGACTCCATGTTGTGTTTGGGTGAAGGCAGCTGGAAAGTATTTGTCCTTCAAAGTAAGCTCTGTTTTTGTTCTCATAATCTGAAGCATTTAATACCATCAGAAACTTACTTTTCTTCTAGAAGTAAAAACAGGAGAAAGAACAAAAGGCAGTGGCAATAATTTGCATTTCCTAAGCATAAGGGGTAGGTGGGAGAGAGAAGGGTGTTCAGACCTTACATTTTGACTCTGCACATGAGAGAGGTGTGCTTGCCTGACATCGAGATCCAGTGCTGTTTCCCTCTAGGACTTGGGGGTGTTTAGATACGGAATTTTGCTTTGTGCTTTTGTAAGCAATTGATTTGACTGTTGTAAATATTTACAGGTGTTTGAAACAGTAAGTTTATTGAATTACAACGGACTGCATGCCATAGTTGTTTGCAGACTAATGGCAGATGTTGCAATAGATGTAGTTAGTGAAACAGGGAGACCCCTTTTCCATGAGGGGAACACAAGCAGAATGGCCCGGTGGCTCTCAGTCCTTATGGACAACAATCATCTGTCCTTGAACAGTTTGAAAACTAATATTCCAAGCATAACTACATAGTGAGTACAGAAGGAAGAAGACGACATTTGTTGTTTTTCAGAGGTAGATCTTTGCACGTGTGCAGTGTCTAAAAGGAGGGATGCTCTGAGTTTGGTGGTGAGAAAAGAGTGCAGAAAAAGCCTCTGTGGCTATTCTCCTGTTGGTATTTGGCCAGCAGATCTTTCTCCCCATCCTAACCATTTTTATTGTCTTTAGTCTGTCCTGGAAATCCGTGTGCAGCTATTGTCTAATCGACATGGTGCAGGTGCCTGTGCCTTCAACTAGAGGAAGTTGCTTTGGCTTCCTTAGGGCAATCTTTCTGCTTTAGGAATTAGGGGAAAATTAAAACCTCCTTCAGCTCAGTCAGCGCCCACAGGCGTGTGTGGTGAAATGCATGCAAAAAAAGCCATAACTGCATGAATCTCTAGTGATGGCTGCACCTTCCCTACAGAACTAGTGCAGCTTAAGTATTTGGTGCAGTGCCTGCTTTTGGCAACATCAGATGGTCACTTTTGGTATCACTGTACCAGTACAATGGCTTAGTCATTGCAGCTCAGAGGGATCGATGGATTGTCTATTCCATGTCTCCCTGCTGAGGAGGGATTAGCTTAGTGAGACACTCAGTGGGACTGCATTCTTAGGATGAAGTTTCTCAGTGTGATTTTTTTTTTTATTGTAGCCGAAAGTACATTAGAGATACGATTTAGGTCACAGAAGTAGAACGCTTGGAAAATGCCAGATTTCCAATGGATTGGGTAGCACGTGGTTATCCTGTCCCTGCACGCGTGCTGCCTGGGGATGTGAAAGTGGCATGTGATCACATGAGCAAGGATGGCACCATCATCACCCTTCTGTAAGGTCTGCATTGAACATGTAGTTACAGCCTCCATCCCACCGTTCCTAACTCTGAAGTGTTGGACTTTTTAATAATTTTGTAATTTGGATTTGAACTTTCTGATGTGCATTTAAGTGGCAAAAGAAACTGAGATTAAGCATTTGTAATTGCTGGCTTCTTCGTGGCTGGATTTGAACTGGGAACCCCATTTAGTGCAGTAGCCATTACTACGTAAGTAGCAGTCAGCCCTTGAGCTTAACCAGCAGGTGGAGGAAGCTTTGCAGTGAAGAAGGCTGAGCAGATGTCACACGAAGGCTTTAGAGGTTTTCATTTGATGTAAAGTCTCAGAATGGGACAGGGAACTTTTTTCTTTCAGTTTGTGTGCTGCTTCTGGTTAGCTTGAGGGGGTTGGGGTTTTTTGGTTTTGGTCGGGGTTTTTATTTGTCCCCTCCTGATACCTGGAGTTCATGGCTTTACTGCTCCATGTAGGACACTGGAGGAAGAGATGGGAAGATGAAAATTATGCTGTATTTCCTATCCAGGCTGTTTAACCTACTCTCTTAGTTCCAGCCTCCTGACCTTGGGAAGGTTCTTGCTTCATGCATGTTCCCTGTCGAGGAGAGAATTGCACCACGATTCATGTGCCACATTTCTGGGAAAGGGAAGAGGAGCTGTAGATAGCTTACTTTCTATCTCACCCTGCTTCATTTTCTCTGTCAAGCTGCAGGTAAGCTCAGGGCTTCTGGAAGCTTTGTCTGCCTGTCAAAACAAACCTGAGACATGGAAAAACAACCGCTTTTAACACTGAAGTCCAGTGCAAATGTAGGACAAAAAATTCAGTGTTTGTATGAAACTAAAAACAAACACAAAACCATTTCCCCCATAAAACTCACTTTGGCAGCATCGGTACTTTTATGTCAAAAGACTGAACGAGAAGTTGGTGGATGTTTGCCACAGGAAGCGAGGGGAAAGCAAAGGCAAAGGAGGATGCTCTGCCAGAGTTTTTGCTGTTGCTTGCTGGCAGTGTTGATACTTAGATATTGGCTCCAGGGGCCCCTTGGGGAAGGTGATACTCATCACTGGCTCCTTTAGCTGTCTCCTCTCTATCGCTCCCCTGTTCTCTGCAGCCCCACTGTGTTTTGTTCCTCCCACAAAGTCTCTCCTTCTGCTGCTCATCATCTCCCCACACTACCAACGGCTTCTCTCTCTCCTTCCTGCCCTGCTCCTCGCATCCCTCTGGCTTTTCAGCAGGTGACCTTGTTCCTCCCAGCGTGGCATCAAAGGCTGCGGTACCCTGGTGCCGGGCTCCGCTCTGCCCTGCAGGCTCCTCCTCGGCATGTGGCAGGCACACCCCGGCTGTGACAGCCCTGCTGGTGGCGTGGCCGTGTGCTGAACCAGGGGCACAGTGAGGCTGTTGCCGGTCTGATTCACTGGGCTGTCACGCAAACAGCACACACAGCCTTGCCAGCAGATTGCTGGGGGTGATGGAAAGTGCAGACAGGGCCTGCTTGCGCTGGCACTACCTCTGAAATCGGGTTTTTGTCCCTGTCCCTCTGTGCTGCCAGAGAGGCGTGAAGAACACAGACACAGATGAAGTGATCTTACCGCTCTCAGTTCCTGCTCTGGTGGTACTGATGCTGGGCAGAGACAGGCTGTGCTCATCTCTTCTGCGTGGGACTGGCTCCCAGTGTGGACCAGGAACTGAGATGGAACATTAACACATCCCTCTGCAGACACACAAGCGATGGGCAAAAGCCCTGTACTGGTGTGAGAACCCTACCGAGTTTCAAGGTCCAGCGCCAAAGTATTGTGCCACAACTTTTAAACAAAGTAATTGGTCACTTTGTTTTACACAGGCAGAATCATGTAAATCCCCTGAGCCTTGTTTTCAGAAATGCCTGTTTCCAGAGGAACTATTTTAGAACATAATAACCTGTGCTGAAGCAGACCTCCAGCATGGAAAACTTCAAGCCAACTGTTTAATGCTTTGTAAGCAAAATTATAGCCAACAGAAAAGAGCTGTGTGTTGGCAAGTGCCAAGCAGCCTTAATTTAGGAGTAATTTTTTCTACAGGCACTTCACCAGAAAAGAGAGCCCAGCTGCCAACAAGTGCATCAGTTTGGACAAGGGAATGGAAAACCACATTTTTGCCTTTCATTTGCTATGCTTTGATATCTCCTTTCAGGATGCATACATTTTTTCTTGCCTTAAAAGGGTAGTTGTATAAAATCTAGCAGAGGCACATGTTTCTGTCCATCTTTTAACACTGTAAAATTAAGTGTTCGCAGTATTGTCTTAGAAATGGCTTAGTTCAGTGACCTTTTCAAGCACTGATTAGCTGCCAAATAATCAGTGTTTGAAAGAGTCTGGACCTGATTCTTCTCTCCTTTACACTGTTATTTTTTTTCTCTTGATGTCAGCTGACTTCATTGGCACTACTAATTCCCTACAGCCTTGGTATGGGTAGAAAAAAAAATATATATTGTTCTGTATATATGAATATGTATATATCTATAGAGAGGACTTATATAGAAGTGAAATCATAGTAACTGGTGGGTTTTTGTTTTACTTGACACTGTGCACATGTGCTGAGATTCCCACTCTCCTGAAGCATCTTTGTAAGCACCTTTTCTCTAAAGAATACCTTCTTTACAACTGCAGGTGTTCTTTAGAGTTTTGTGTGACTTTTCTGTTACCTGTATATATTCCTGTCAGCATCAGGTAGAAGATCAGACTTGAAATACTTGTTATAAAAACACCGAAACACCTCTTTTCCTTTTGTAGGCGGCACAAAATATGATCCTGGTTTGAGGTCCAAGAACTGGCAACTCAGATGAAATGCTCTGCACACTCACAGCTTAGGCTTTACACTGTAGCATTAAATGGAAAGCAGCGTCCTTTCCTACTATCCAGCTTAGTGACAGATGTGATCAGTTTTGGAATGACTGTAGTAAATCATTGCAGTTTTCCACACTGTGTGCCACGTGCTACACGTTTATATTTGACAAGTGAGATTGATATTACCCAGCATTTTTATACAAGGTTTTTAACCCAAAGACTTCAAGGCCTCCTTAAAAGAAAAAGCGCGTTTGTCTGTGGACGCTCGGAGACTTCAGATGATTAACCCAGAATCTGAACTACAGTTCTAAGGTCTTACAGACTCTGGGATTGCATTGACTCTGAGTTAACAGCTTTATCCATCGGCATTGGATTGCTGGCCTGTGGTGGTGGGGAAATGCTGCTTGGTGAAGGCATGCTGAGGATGCATAAACCTGAGGGTAGCAGTAAGGTTATATTATTCCAAATATTAACTCAGTTGTGCTTCATGGTAAGGCTTAGACTGGTGCTGAATTAAAATGACAACAAGCAATGAAATGTAATTTTTCAATCACCTTTCAGAGTGATTCATCTCAAGTCCTCTTAGATTACCAAATTTGGTGGTGTGCCATCTTAATTTCTTCCCTGCCTTTGCTCCTGTCTTTTGTCTCCATCTGTTCATCCCAAGCTGAACGCTTCTTATTGTGACATCTTTCCAAACCATCATCCTTTTGCTTGAAGACCTTTTGCTCACTGTTCTCCCACCTACTCTGACCTTCATCAAAACCCCATCATATACTTTTTTTTTCTTGGCCTTGGCTGATCTCTGCATCCTCCTTCTACTTCACCAAATACATGTTGCTGCTTCTTAGATCAAGTAGTGTTCAGAGCTCTTACTGGCTCCTTTTTTTTCCAGATAGGATTGGTGTGAAATGTGCCAGAGACTCAAACAAGGGGCCTCAACAGACATTCTGCCTTTCTGTTTTGAAACTGATCCTGGAAGTGTTTAAGATTAATGAAGGATCCTTTCCATTGCTCCCTCAACAAATGCACTACTTCTGCCTAGGCTGCTGCCTCTATGCTTTGATTGTATCTGATAACCATTCATGGCTTACCTTTAATAGAATCCCAAGCTGCCCTGCAGCTGGTGGGGTGTGTTAGAGGTGACAAAATTAATTTACATGGAGGGGAAGCAAGCGGTGACAGGGACCCCTGCATAGAGATACCATTATTTTCCTCCCTCAGCCGAAGAAACAAAACAAAAGAGAATGCTGCAGCTGGGCACTGCAGTGTGTATCCATAGATGGTGGATATGCCTTGCATACTGCTTTTGATACTTCTTTAAATAGAGGAGTATTTTGTGCTTGATGTGGCCAGATCTCAGGGAGGAATGTCAGCCACTGTCAAACCTCTGCTACATGTGCTGCTTCATTTGCGTGTGGATAAATCCAGCTTCTCTGAAAAACACCAGTGTTCCACAGATCAGTTTTATTTTAAAGATTTCTGCTGTTAAGAAAGCGCTACTGTGCTCCCTTTCAACAGCATCCATGAACTGACCCTCAGGAGATGGTGTGAATCCAGGTCAGTGCCAACTCACCTTCTGGGGGCATCTGCATCTCACTTCGCTCCTCATCAGCTTTGCAGTGAGATGTGCCCATTCTAATAGTCAGTGTTTGTGTTTGAGGAATGCTAATGGCTGGGGATATACCACATGCCATATGTTATCAACCCTGTATTTTAATGAAGAGCTATTTTCTGACACCACAAGAGAGACTGTGGAAGTCTCAATATCTAGGAATGTCGGGGAGTGAAACCTGAAGCAGAATTTGGCAGCTGGCAAATTATTTATTATCTGGGAGCAAAAGAAGAGTGGGCTGGACTTTCACTGAATCACTGCAGTCTGGAGATGTGGTTCTGCCTGCTTTCTTAGCCTTTGACAACTCTCCTCTGCCTAGCTTTTATCTGAGAGGGTTGAGCCTCATGCCTTTACTGGGGAGAGCCTTTCTCTGAAGAGTGTACCTGGGCCTCAAGACAAACATATCACCTTGAAGCTTTTCCCCTGAAAATTCTCTTTTTATTTTCCTGGTCGGTCAAAGCTGCTAACAAAGATGTTTTAATTTGTCCACACAGAATAACTTCAGTCAACCTTTCCAGGCAGGCTGCAGTTGCAACTTGTGATTAAAGAATTCCTGCTCATCCTGAACTAAAGGTTCATGGGATTGCAGAGGGAATCTCTGTTTGTGACTGACTTGAAGGATATATGATATCTGACTGTAATTTTCAGGGCAAAATACATCTGTGTCACTTCAAGTTCTCAGGCCAGATCCCAAGTTCATATTTGTTTCCTTCTGAAATAAAACTTGGATCAGGTTCTTCCCAAAGTTATGCTTCAGCACGGTTTATTGCAACATCAAGCTTTGGGACAGACAGTGTTAGTCTCATGTTGGTTTAAGAAGTATTTCCAGGAAATCTAAAGCAACTTTATTTCCCCAGCATTCTGCACCGAGAATGACAGATTTGGAGTTTTCTAAGGCAGATGCCACCTCAAAATAGACCAGGAGAATTCCTATTGTTCAGGTGACATAATGAGGCTGAGATGCAAATGCAGAGGGAAGCAGTAGCTGGTATGTTTTGACGGATTTTTTTTTATTTTTTTTTTTTAATTATTTTTCTGACATCTCCCTCTCTCTTTTTAAATACATTTTATGGGGGAGAATAGAGATCAGGGGCCAGCTTCTGGCTGGATAATTTGGGATGTACAGCCTGCACAGAGGGTAAATATAACGCCTACATCTGACGGGAACCAATTTAGACACTTCCACCCTCTCTGCAGAGGGCTGCACTGCAGTATTAAACACTGGTGCTTCTTCAGATCCCCCTTCCCCCTTTCCCAAAGGATCAGAGGAGGAACAAGCAGAAGTTAATAGCTGGTGGCCAATGCATTCACTGTAGATTCAGAAGCACTGAGTTGAAGTCCTCGTCCCAAACTGTGTGGGCAGGTTCTGATGTGCAGCACCAAGCCTGCCACTGCTCAAGAAATGTTTGGACAATGCTTTCAGGCCCCTGGTGTGATTCTTGGGGTGGTCCTGTGCAGGGCCAGGAGTTGGACTCGATGATCCCTGTAGGTCCCTTCCAACTCAGTATCTCCTGTGAATTTGGTGATCTTTGCAGACCATAAGCATTGCACTGTGGGGAGAGAGAACTCTTTTAAGTATCGCCCCAACCAAGAAACTCTGCTGAGGACTGCAGGAAAACATATTAATCAAGCTTCATGGAGCCCAGGACGTCCTCACAGACTGAGTGAAACAGCATTTGCTAGTACTGGGCTAAATTTTGTTGCTGAAAGTCCTGCTTGCATCAAGTGGAGTCAGAAGGACAGCAGCTGGTACAGCCCTGGAAAGGAAGAGGCCTCAGGCCTATGCCTGTTTCTGCTGCCAGCTTTCCCCTACAACCCCTTTTTCCTACAAGGTCATTTCACTTTTTGTCCTTCAAGTTACGCCCATCCTGTGCGAAATGAGAGGGCTGAGAAAGCCCTAGAAGTTGTGTGTCAAAAGCATTATTTTGTCAACTAAAGAAGCCATGGCAACATAAAGCTACAATGTGGTTTCCATCACAAGACTAACTTGAGTCAGTTACTGCCTTTGAAACATCTGTGGTGAGGGCTAAAAGTAGGCTTTCCTACCAGAATTGAAGGACATTGAAGGAGTCACAAAAAACATCCCAAAATAGGGTGAGGAAAAGAGGAATATCAGATAAGGCGGGGAGGGAGGTGGAAAAAAAGAGTGCAACAGCAGTTATAAAATGCCTCAAGTTTCCTTGCTTTTATTGTTGCTGTTCTTTTTCAGACAGACTGATGAGTTTACTGGATATGTTGAATGGTGATGCAGTGAATGGAACCATTGTTGAGACTCTTGTGGCTAAGATTCTTAATAATAACAATGTGCCTGCAAGGAATTACCTGCAGCTGTGGGTCTTACTTCTGTGGGGACTGGGAATTTGTAGGAGTCTTACTTGAGGATTGTACCTGTTCCTGTTTTGGCTTTATCCTGTGTTATGCTAACTTCTATCCTCCCTGCATTCCTCCTTGTTCTAGGAGTGCATTTGTCTGGAGATTGGAAATGGGAGAGTAAGATAACCAGTTGATATTTTACCTGCAGACATGCAAACACATGTCCTGGAGGGGTAAAAAATTGCTTCTCTACGAGAGACACTTGAGACATCTGAAATAGCTGAGATGTAGTAGGGAACATATTGGGGTGTAGTAGGGAACATATTGGACATGACTTTGTGATATGACAAGCAAAACAGGCCAGTTTGGGGTCTGCCTGTATGAAGGCAGCCTAGCCATGGACACATCACATGTGCATGGATCTGTAAACTGCATGAAGGATTTTTAATAAAGGAACACATTTCTACAATGTTTTCCCCTAGATTATCTCTGAGTGCTTTAGTGGGCTCAGGAGATGCTGGGAAACAATCGATGCAGAGCTGTTCTGTAAATCTTGCAGCATTTATTTCTATGGAAGTAATCTTTTCTTGCTCTCTTTTTGTTCAGACATCAAAAGGAGAAGAACAACAAGACAAAGGCAAAGGCTGAGGCTTACACAAAGTGTTTATCATTTTTTGCCAAATAAAAGAAGAAAGGAAACAAACAGCATTGCATGTAAATAATCTTTTTTTTCCCCTTACCTACTTCTAGACACACTTTCACAGGTTCACTGTAATTAGGCAGAAGGTACTGAAATGACTTACATGTCAGACCTAACAGACAATATTGTGGTTCACTGTAATTAGACAGAAGGTACTGAAATTACAATTTAGACCTAACAGAAAATGTTGTAATTGTACCATTCTTTTAGCAGATACTTTGACTTTGAATTGAAAGGCTGGAAAATATGACTTTAGATTTTTCAGTCAAAGGCCATCTAAGATAATGAGCAAGAACACTGGAAGAGAGTTAATGTTTTAAAGGGTCAGGTGTGCAAGGGTGTGTGAAACAAATGATGCTTTTAAGGTGTGCCAGAAAGTCTAATCCCAAGGCCAGGAAGGCAACCCAGCACACAGAGGAATTTGGGTGATAAAAGAAAGGATCAACACAAACTGATGACTGCTGTAATTAGGGTGTGCATTAAGGGGAGTTTAGGGCCCTCTTAAAGAGAAATAAAGGCTCTGTAGTGTTGGTAGGAGATCTGAGGGATGGACTAACAAGCAAAGTACACTGAAGAAGGGGAAGAGGTTTATGTGCAACCTTGAAGGAGGGTGGGGAATGACTGCGGCTCCTAAACACACTTGCCAGTGCTGTGACTGTGCTGGGCTTACTGGGCTTGTTCAGTCTGGTGCCCACACACTGCTCATAGTAGGTGCTGCTGTTCCAGGGCTTGACATGGAGAATCTGGGGACAGGTCTGCAGGGGTGCACTGAGCATCATCTGCTGTCACAGAGACAAGTGAGAGGTATGGGTATCTGCTTGCTCTGAAAACCATTTTTTGTGCTGTTCTCAGACTAGCTGTGTTTGTAAATACTGACCTTGCCAGTTTTGGTGCTTTGTCCTGGTACAGGAGCGGTTGGAGATGCTCCTGTGGAAAGGAAATTTCTTCTTTTTGTAACTTCTTTCCTTAAAATCTCCTCCACCCCCTTCTCCTCCCCTTCCCCCAAAATATAGTCTCCTGTCCCCATAAGGAGTACCTGGCCTTGGCTGGGTCACCTCTCATCCATCCCTGGAACATTAACCTATGAAGAAAGTTCTCTGATGCAGAGCTCATGAAAACTGTGTGGTGGACCCTGCTTGAGAAGGTGTGTAGCAGCCAACAGCCAAGGTCAAGCAAATCTTTTCAAATCCCTTTAATTGCAGGCAAAGCTGGAATGCTCTCTGAGCATGGCTGGTAGGGGGTGGTTCACACTGCTGCACCACGCAATGCTCCGGCCCCGGGGTGACCCTCCAGAGGGCTGGTGGCAACAGCAGGGGCTGAGTTGGCTTACGGTGGGAAGTCAGGAATTTTGTTAGCAAGTATTTACGCAGACGAGTATGATACATGAGATGCAGCAGCTGTGTCTCTCAGCGTGAAGCCTGCATCACCCATCTTCCTGATGGGTAAGTCCAGTGTGGAGGCTCCCCCCGCGCTCCCCCTCTCCCCCATCATGCTGCCAGCAGCTCGCTCTCTGTTCCCATGTGACAGGCAGTCTCCCTGCACTCATGGCATTGCAACGAACAACTTTTGGAGGACTGTGGAAGTAGAAATGCTGGGGTGTAAGCAGGCTTCCCGACTGAACCTTCACTCTGTGTCCTGAAACAGTAATCACTGCGTAACCTTCACGATAAACTAGTTCCTGCCTGAAGAAAGAGTCCAGCCCTGTGTATGTAACAGATGTGTACGGCTTGTACCCCTTATCTGTCTTTTGCATATCATCTGTAAGGGCAAGTAAACCTTCCAGCCACTCTGCAAGTCGTGGTCTCAGCTGCAGAACCTGTTTCTCTCCTGTAGCTATCGTGAATAAATGGCTGCTCTTCTGACCTGACCCAGATTTGTACTCCAGTTATTCCCCGCTGGGATGGAGGAGCCAGCAGCTTGCACTGTGTTTGAACAGAGTTTTGTACATCCTGAAATACACCTGAGATATGATGCTCTGTAGATGGGCTATTGTTGGATATGGGGCTTGTGAACAACATTGTTTTTGAGTACCTGTGAGGTTGTGCTTTGGAAATTTGGCATTTCACTGAATTTCCTGAGCGGTGAGGAGAAAGATCATTTAATCATTAGTTGAGGGAGTGGCAGCACTGCAGGGAAAGGCTGAGAAGGCCTGGGCTGGATGATGTAGCCTGGAAAGACAACAAAGAATGGCACTTGACCAGATCCAGTTCTCTGAGGTTACCTTCAGATGCTCACTCTCTCCATCATTATTCCATCTTAGAAAATACTTTCATGGAAGCCAAAGTTGTTTCACCACTATTTTTGCCATTTATATTGGCTAGAGAAACACAGCTAGTATGAGGAGACATTTAATTTATTGTTAGTCTACTTGAAAAGTTTACCAGTGTGCTCAGAGAGTCCTCATCACTTACAATGATGCAAACAATGATAAATTATATTATTTCGAATATTAGACAGAAAGAGAATAAAAGAAAAAAAAAATCTTAACATACCAGGGTCAAAATTAGTACACAAAGAGCATTCAGCTGCTGCAGCTTTCCCCAAGCTATGTTCACCCCTCCACTGTTGGGGCACCAAACTCAGGGGTGCTGTATGTCACCCAGGAGAACAGGGAGGGCTGCAGGTGTCATGAACCCAACAAGTCCTTTACTCCAGCAGCACAGTGATGATGACAGGGGCACGTGCCTCTCCAGGAGGGTGGGATTCTGCCTTCTCTTCTGCTAGAGTCCACCTGGGGCTGCTTCCGTGGCTCCCCTCGCTGTGCTCCTCAGTCCCCAGAGCTGGGTGCATCTGGACTGACCCTCCAGGCAGAGCTGTGCACACCTTGCAGAACTGCTCCTCGCCTTCCCTGCTGCTTGAGAGCGATGTTTCCCAGCCCCAAGGTCGTGTTCTTCTGTGGATGCAGTGACTGCCCTGGGGGAGTAGTTCATAGCGCCAGGGCTGCTTGTTCCCTACATGTCCCAACCAAAGCAAGGTTCACAAACCTCTCTGTCAGGTTTTTCAGCATTAGTACACAGCCTGCGGCCTGTTCCTGGCAGTGGCCAGGGAGTATTTAATGGGCTATAGGGATACAGACCCCTTCTGCCAGTCCATGGGCATGATCTGTCACACACGAGTCCAGCAAGGACATTGCAAACCCTCCTGGGGCTCAAGGCTCCTCACCAGGACCGAGCAACTGATCTTCTTGGAGGCATTTGCTCTTTCCTATCTGGTCTTGCCTCGTGTGGGTCTGAGGGTGGTCTGTAGCTCCTGGCTTTGGTGCACAGCTGCTACTCGGTTTATGGAATATTTTATTTTACAGCCTGGATAATTTGCACAATTAACCAAACTTTTGGAATTTCCAGGATTACACTTCTAGACTCGACAGCCTAGTTAAAAATTTCAGCAGGTGATACAGTCCCAGCAAGGAGGGATTTACGCCAAGTATGACGGTCAGCATCTTTTATTGTGGTTGGAGGAAGAGCAACTTGCTCACGCTTGTCACATACTGAAAACCTTGCTTTGGTGGCTCTTTTTGCTGCCTGCAGCACTACAAAAGTTACAGGTGGATACTGTTATCTGCAACAACTGCTCAAAACCCAACCCAAATGTTACTAGGCTTTGTCCAGTACACAGTTAAAAAGTTTATAGTAATTTTAGTGTCACTTCTTAAAGTATTGTGTAATTAAAATCATGCATTTAAATTAAAGTTACATTACATGCTTATGCAATATTAGACAATTTAGACATGCAGGGGTGATTTCTGGATGCTGGATATATACACAAAAACAGCTGGATCCCATATGGGTGATTACAGCCCCACTGGAAATCAAAGGATACATTTCATATTCACCTCTGGCTAAGCTCTGTTCTAAACTGATTGAAAACTGGTGTCTTTTTGTATGCAATTTGCACGTATAAGTGCCTCCTGTTTGTTGGTGTCCTTCCAGAGAGGCATCTGGGAGCACTCCACCTGCTGGGCTGCTCGACATTACCACTGTACAGCTCTCATCCCAGAAACCCCTCCCGCTGTCAGTTTCTAAAATCACCTCATCATCTCCTCCATAACAAAATAAAATTTTTCATCAGACCAATACACGACTATGTGTCACACATGTATGCAGTGATTTGTTATCCCCACCACTTTAGGACCTTCAGTTTTCTACCCAGCCCACAACCATCAATTTATAGGTAGGTGCCCTAAATTAAACTCAAAACCGTGCCACGCAGTTTTCCTAGCAAAGCTACACTAACAGTATATATTTTCTAAATATAACTTGCCCTACTAGAAATTTCTACACCTAATTTGTTCATCTTTACTTCTCACAGTACTCAAAATACTATGTTTTTGACACAAAGTCAATGCCACGTGTTTCTGTGCTACGTATACAGACAGTGTGTCATATGCTGGTGCTCCACTAATCGAGATCACCGTCGCTAATAGGAAGTATGTCCATACTTATCAAAGGAAACAGGGTTTCTCTTATTTGGAGATGGTGACACCTTGAAATTGGATCCATTTTTCCCTTGTCACCACAGTTCGTTAATTCTTTTCTCTTATTTGAACTTCAGCAACAGCAACTGTTCCGAAAAAAAAGAGGTGGGTGATATCTTTCCACACACATATATATATGGCAAGTAAGCACTAATAAAGTGCATTAATAAAGGAAAGAAAGAACACACTAAGCAACACACAATTAATAATATCCAGAATTTGGAATTGTTACTTATTCTGTTCTACCTATGGAAGACAAAACAGCAAAGATTGTTATGAATAGTTGTCTTAGTTAACCAAGGTGGATCACTTATACCCATAGAACTTTTTGATGATATTAAGGATCTAATGAACTGCTTCTTCACATATTTTTATGCGATTTACTAGCTTATTTTCTTAAACAGCTACTCACCAATCCTCCATCGTGATTGTTTCATTTGGTTTCATCTCATTTCTGTAACACAAGAACTGTATATTTTAATTTTAAAACTATTACAATAATGTGTATACCGTACATGTTTTTTCTTTTTTTTTTGTTTCATCTTTTCTTCACTCTAAAAAAAGGTGGTGTTAACAGATCAACTATAATTGCACATCAAAGGCTTAACTTTTTGCTTGCAGAGTGAATTCTGTCCGAAGTCAATTAGAATATTTTATCATTAATTACCCTCCCCTCAAACCTTTATAGGTACATACAAAATCTGCCGTTTTTCCAGCTTCTAACCTCTTATGCATTGGTAGCACTTAGTTTGCATTCCTCCATTTCAATCCTTTTCTCCTTTTTTTTAAATACTACTCCTAAATATCTTTGCTGCATGTACTTCCACATGCTATGTGAAAACACACTACTGAATTTAACAATACTAATGGTAAACATGAACTGCTTCGTTTGTGTTGGTACCTCTTGAATTTGCCCTGCTTGGACCTCTTGATTTCTTTACCTCTGACAACAGGCAGGTATTATTTTTTAAAATGGTGGGTTTTTTTTTTCTTTTTATACTTCTGGATTGCCTGCAGAAGACCCAGAAAGAAGATGTTATTCTTTTCTCCTTGCTTCACCCTCAGGGTTTATACCATGCTTGGGACTCCTGCAGCCTTCCTTGCATAGCCCTTCATACTTAGAGTTCGTTCTCAGTGCTGCTGCTGCACATCATTGCTCACAAACACTGCAGCCCAGCTGGCATCACAGCCTGGACCCATGCCAGTGTTTTATCAGTCCTTAAAGCCTTTTTTTCCCCCAAAACAGCTTCTGCTAACTTGGCCTGAGCAGCACCTGGTATCTCTGCCCGGACTCTGTGCAGCAAAGCATGTGCCAGGGTGGCTGTGACAGAGCTAAAGCAGCCTCTGCTTACTGCAGCCCTGACTGCTCTTGCCGGAAAAGTCAACTTCTCCCTCTGTGTTTCTTCTGTAAAAATAAGCAAACCAAAAACCCCTTAAAGCTTCACTCCCCCTGTGCTTCCTCCATCAGAGGAGGCTTCTCAATTTGCATCAGCTGCAGCCTGCAGCCTGTGCCCAGCTTTGTGCGTGGCGTGGGCAATACCTCGAGGGCTCTGCTGCTGATCCCCCATTGCTCCCAGAATGGGAGCTTTCCCCAGTGGTCCAGTGTTGGTCTGACCACGAGCCCAGGGAAGAGGGGGTCTGTCTGTCCTAGGCTATGATGGGGAGGGCAGGGGTCCCTGGCTCGCTTCCCTCTCTGCTCCCGCTGATCTCCAGCAGGCGATCCAACAAAACCCTGGTGGGAGCATTATCCCAGCGGGCCATATCCTCCCCTTGCTTCCGAAGTTCCCTCCATATGTCCACTCGCATCGTGCTTAACTCCCTCCTGGCCATGGTATTTTGTACCACGAACCGGGGAGCTGCACCGCACTGCCACTGCCTCCTGCCCTGCCACCTCCCTTTCCTCCCTTTTCCTGAGAAGGGGACCTGGGAGGTCGCACTGGCAGAGGGGGTGGTCTGCAGCGCCCCTGGGTCCCCCATCTCCTTGGAGTTTTCCTTTCCTCTGCTGCCCCTTCCCCTAGGCCCCCCTCTGTCCTCCCTTGCCCAGACACTCCTTGACAACTGCTGTCTCCTTCCCTGGCTGCTCCCAGGTTTGAACTGGTGAGGAGCCAGGTCAGCAGTGGCTGTTCCCTCTGTAACAACTTGTTCTGCCTGTGGCTGCACATTTCCCTCGCTTCCCCTTTCCCGTTTCACAGCCACCGGAGCACTGCTCAGCAAAAGGGGGTTTGCTTTAAACCTTTCTGGCATCTCAGAAACTAGAGACTGTGGGCTTTCAGGCTTGCACTCCTCTGCAGAGGGGCTGCCATCTGGATTAACCCATCTTTTCCCCTCCCAGAGCTCGTCATCTCTTTGGTAGGGTGTTTTTGCAAGGGCTGTGACCGTGACATGCTTTGCCTCTAATGCTGCTTTTAACTTTTCCATCTTGACCTCGCAGGCTCGGTGGTCTGTACCCTTCTCTTTTAGGATCTGTATTTTTTGCACCAACAATCGGATTGTTCCTTGCACCTCCTCTACAGCTTTTATACTGATGGCTAGCTTTTCCTTCAACGCCTGATTTTCATTCAAAATGGCCTTTTTTTGTTCACACACCTCTTGATACTGGAGAACACTTCGCACTTGCTCCACAGCCACAGCTCCTTCTCGAGTTATACCCTCCTCTAGTTTAAGTCGCTGAGCCTTTATTTCTGCTTTCAGTGTCTTGTTTTCCTCCCTTAGGTTCTGAATTTCTACCTGGGCTGCCTGTTTTTCTTCAGCTAAACTTTTGGCAACTAGCCACACAGCCCACGCTCCTGCACATTTTAAGGATTTTCGGGAGAAGAGTTTAGACTTGGCCATCTCTTTTAATTTAGCGAACTCCAGGTCAGCCTGCTGGATACTTTTGCATGAGTTTGGACCCCAGGGGTTTGGTCCCCACTGAATAACCCAATTTGCCAGCTCTGACATCTTTTTTGTCTCCTCTAAAGGTATTTTTGACTTTACAGAAAGGTCTGCTTACAAACTACAGCTCAAGCAGGCTGAGAGAAGATAGCAGAGGCTCACCCAAATTTGGGTTTGTTCCTCTGTTGTTTTTCGAGTGTTCTTCCCTCCAGAAGGTTTTCTCAATGAAGAAATCTCCCAAGCAGGGATTTCTAATTTAGCTCTTCTCCCAGACAAGGCAGAAGGCTTTTGTTCCTCTCTCCTTGGATGCTTAGAAGCAATCCTTGAGCATTTTTTCTCCCTAGGCAAAAGGAAGAAGGCTTTCAAATCTGCTGGGTTTCCCACTTCAGTATTTTCAACAAGTCTTTAAAGGGCTGCCTGTGTTGCTCCCAAAACCGGGTGCTATGCTTTCAGCAAGACACTGGAGGGTATGTGAACACAGAGTAGTCTTGTTGCTGGTCGTCCCTCACCTCTGCAGGATGGCACCCAAAAAAGGCTGTCCCAGAAGTGCTGCTCACAAAAATGCCATAAGGGCCCCCAGGAGGGCTTTTGCCTTCTCCACTGGTTCTGTGCACCACAGCTTATGCCTTTATGTGGGCCAGAGAAACTCGCCTCACATGGGAGAAATCTGACTACTTCAGAGTCTTAACAGCCTGATCAAAGAGTGCTAATCAATCCACTTACAATGCTGGATGATATTATCTAGGCTATTAGGGATAAAGGAGATAAAAGAGGAAAATAATCCCGTATCAGTATCAAGCCCAGCCCCTCCCTTAGCTGCTATGCCTTTCCCCGGTTTACGCTCACCCCTCCGATGCCCGAGGATGGCTGCAGGCGTTGTGACCCGAGTCCTTCACCTCCAAGCAGTGCGATGCTGCTGATGGAACCCCTCTGTCTGCCTCTCCAGGGTGGTGGTGGTGGTGGGGTTCTGCTTCCTCCTCTGCTAGAGCCCACCTGGGGGCCCTCAGTACCCCGGCTTTAAGGCTCCCCTCGCTGTGCTCCTCGGTCCCCAGAGCCGGTTATACCCGCACTGCTTCTCCAGGCGGAGCTGTGCCCACCTGGCAGAACTGCTCCTCACCCTCCGTGCTGCCCGTGAGTGGTGCTTCCCAGCTCCAAGGCTGTGTTCCTCTGTTGATGCAGCAGCTGCCCATGGGGGAGTAGTTCACAGCGCCGGGGCTGCCTGTGCCGCCCTGTGCCGGGCGGTTGAAGGCCCCACCGCCCTCCCCTGCCTGCGTTTTTCCTCATGGATCAAGGAGCAATTGCTGTACTCCTGCTGTACTGCAAAAATACAGCCAAGCCGTGCTGCTGGAGGTCCTTCAGCACCCCTTGGACCAGGTGAAGCCGAATCTGGGCACAGATGGTTGAGGTCCCTGAGTCGTTGAACAGTTGCTGTTACAGCTACAAAGCTCTCACAAAAATGATACACCTCGCAAAGCGAGGCAAGTCCCAGCCAAAACAACATCGGCCAGCCTTGTGCACCCCAGGGGTTTGGTCCACAAACCCAAGCCTTTTGGTTTTTGGCCAGCCTTGTGGCCAACCTCTGGCAATGGCAGGACCGTAGTTCGCGGGCTCTAGGCATGCACTGCACCATCATCCTTCCGTGTTCCACAAGAGCCCCACGCTTTGCTACAACAGCCATAGGAACAGAGGAGCAAAGGCCTTGTGCTTTGCCCTGACCAAAAAGACCATCACTGATGCTCCTTAGCATTTTCACCAGGAGCTGAAAGGGGAGCAGTGGGTCTTTGGGGGCTCCATGGGACCATGGGTGATGGCTTGACCTACCCTACGGCCAAAAAAACCCATCAGGCAGAAGCGGCAGCAAGGGTGATAATCCTACATGGAAAGAATCCCTTAAATAACTCAAACAAGGAGAAATATTTGGAGTCCTGCAGTTATTAAAACACATAAATCCCTTCTCACAAACCCCACCGTCCCCACAGATCAATGCTTTGAGAGACATCTGAAGCTTTGTAAACTAGACGAGGTAATAGGATTAAAGCCGCAATGTGACAAGACAGCTAATTTTTAATTATTTCTAACTCCTTTCTAATTTCTACTTCATTCTGAATATTTAAAAACCTTTCCAAATGTATTTCACAAGTTTCAATAACAACCTAGTAACTGGATGTGGCATTACAGCAATTTATAATCACCTCCTAAAATGGGGATCTAAATTAATCTTTCTACATCTCATTAGTTTAGCTATCAGAGATATTTTACAAGATAATTGGCTTTCTGTGGCTTTAATTTAATTTAATTTATTAATATCTTACATTTATATTTCATAGATGCTGTTTTAATTATTGAACTGATACATCTCAGAAACATAATTCTTTTATACACCGTCAAACTTTTGCTTTTAGGGCTCTAGAGCCTTTTTAAGATGTTCTAATGATAAACAATAAGTCCTTGTTTGTGCTTGCCTTTAGAGTGGATATCAATTTACTTTTGCCTTAGGTTCTCACAAAGGAAAATTAGATCTTATTTTGGAACATCCTGTTTTGCAGATGAGGCTGCCTTTATTGCTAAACCAAAGCTTGTTCCAACTTCGTAATGCTATAAAAATACAAACAAGGGGAAGCAGAAGTAGTAGAAAGAACGTGGAAGAAGAGGCCAGTTCATACCTGACAGGTATTTATGTAAATCATTTCAGTGGGCAGCAGCGGTAGGGAAGCCCAGCCTCCCATGGTGTTGTGTCCTACGGCTGAGCTTCCCAGCGCTGGTGGCAACACTGCCCTGCCTGAAGCTTCTCCTGCAGCCAGGACCATCCATGCCCACCCCATCGAGGGCTTGCCTTTCCCGCACCCCCAGCACCAGCAGGGTCTGGGGGACTCCCCCACCACGCCCTTTGCTAATTAACCTGCAACAGGTTTTGGAGACTTTCATCCTGCTGTAAACTTTGGCCGAAATATCCTCCCCACATCGGTGAGGACAGGCAGAGAAGCAGAGAAGCAGACTGCGCGACTGACCCCAAGAACACCTTTCTTTAGGAAACAGCCTAAAAATATGTTCCTTCCTAGAGCAGAATAGCAACGTTGAAACATCTGACAGTAAGTGTGATGATGATAATTGATGCTCAATGAATAATCCAGGGCAGTTTTAATATTTTAACTTCATAGAATACCTTTCATCCCCAGGAGCCAAACCAAATTATAAGAGGTGTACTCTTACCCCGCAGGATCTCCTTTTGCCATTAAATCCACCATTTCATGGTGGACAGCTACACAACTGGCCCAGCACCGGGCAGGTTGCAGAGCACTGAAGCACAGAGGGGCTGTGTCCCACTGCACACGAGCCAATAATGTGTGCTCATAGCCCAAAAAGCCAACTGCATCCTGGGCTTCATCAAAAGAAAGACAGCTGGCAGTTCGAGGGAGGCAGTTCTGCCGCTCTCCTCTGCCCTTGTGAGACCCCACCTGGAGTGCTTTGTCAGGCTCTGGGGTCAGAGCACAAGAAAGATGTGGACCTTCTAGAGCCTGTCCAGAGGAGGCCACAAAGATGATCAGAGGGCTGAAGCACCTGTTTTACAGAGACAGGCTGAGAGAGCTGGAGTTGTTCAGCCTAGGGAAGAGATTGTTCCAGGGAGACCTTAGAGAACCTCCCAGTAATTAAAGGGGGCGCTTATAAAAGAGGGAGAATGACTTTTTTACATGGGCAGATAGTAATAGAACAAGGGGGAATTAACTGAAAGAGATTTAGATTAGGTGTTAGGAAGGAGTTCTTTACTGTGAGGGTGGTGAGGCACTGGAACAGGTCGCCCAAATAAGTTGTGGATGCTCCATCACTGGAAGTGTTCAATAGGCCAGGGTGGATGGGGCTTTGATCAACCTTCTCTAGTGGAAAGTGTCCCTGCCCATGACAGGAGTTTGGAACTAGGAGATCTTTAAGGTTCCTTTCAACCCAAACCATTCTGTGGTTCCGTGATTTACCTCTGGCCAGCGAGTGTCAGAGGCCGCAGTCCAAGCTCAGCACTTCCAGTTCTGTGGTGGAAGTGAATTTCCACCCATCACCAAGACCCGTCGGGTCACACCCTTCAGGTGTGAGGTGTGCTGCCCACGGAGGGGCTTTGGGGCGCAGAAGCTGGCAGGGAGAGACCCTCCTCTCCCACCCGAAACCTTGAGATGAGGAGCGGGCGAGGCCACCCTGCCGACGCCGCTCCCGGCACGGGGCTGCTGCGCCCACCCCCGCGTTTCAGCCGCGCACCCCTCCCGGCACACGATGCGATACGAGCCGACCCGACCAGCCCGTGCCCACCGCACCGAGGGCCCGGGAGTGTCTCCGCTCCACCCCGTGTGTCGGCAGAGCGGCCGGGGAGCAGAGCCTCGGCAGCCCCGCGGAGCCCCGGGAGGCGGTGCGGGTTCCAGGCTCCGCCGGCGGCCGCCCGAGCTCCGCCCGGGATGCGGAGGAAAAGCGGCCCAATACCCCCCTCTGCTGTCAGCAAGCACCGCGGCACGGGCTCTCCGCTCCGCCGCCGGCTCTGCCGAGATCTCCCCTGCGCGGGGGCGAACCCGAAAATCCCCGGCAAATCGCTCACCCCGGCTCTCTGGGCTCCTTTGTCCAGGTAAAGCATAAAAAAATATCTGTGTCAGAGGAGAGGAACAACCATCAGCAACGTCAGCTCGTGTCAAGTAACACCCGAAGCCTCCGGCCCTTGGGGAAAGCCAGGTTTGGGTTTGGATGCACACAGATTAGAGTCATGAAAGTTATTACTTTATAACATCCCTTCCTTCCCATCCCCAAAATAAAAAAGTTGCTGTTCTACAAAGTTACTCTGCAACACATCTGCCATATCCCTTTGCTCTTCAAATTGTGACCTCTTTGGACATGAGGCCGGTTGTTGGCCTTTGTCTGCTGAGGGTGGAGGGCAGGAGGCCACAAAACAGAGCAGATGGGTTCCTGTTATATTATCATGTTGGGTTTGGCCAATCCTACCTAGTGGCCTTTTTTTTATTTTAGAAACTTTTTAACATTTTAAAATAACTTTATTTATAAAAGAACGCTGCAAGCCTTTCTTCTTTCTATTCCCGCTCCAAATGCCCAAGGCTGACTCTTTTCTTGTAAAGCCTGCTGCAATGAGGACTTTTTTGACAATGAAGCCGCTCCTGGCAGCACTCCTAAGCCAGAAGGGGTGCCTTCCAACTGCAACATGCAGGGCTTGGGTGGCAGGATAAGCAAGCACCTCGGTGAGTCTTGAGCAGCACCACTGAGCTCATGCTGCTGCAGCTGCTGCGGGTCAGGCTGGGACACTTTTCCCTTCTCCGGGAGGCTCCCGACACAGCTCACCCACAGTTCAAGGCTTTTCCTTGATGGCTTGTTATTAAAACTGTACAAATAAGAAATTCTTCCTCCTATTAATCAAATCAGAAAGAAGGTCAACTGGGTTAATTTTAGATCAATTTGAAGCGAACGTTGCTGGTAGTTTGGTTTTCTCAGCAAAATGAAAAAAACTTCCCCGAAAGAAGTCTTAAGCCAGCCGGGGCTTCTTTGTACTTGGTTTTAACCCTGCGTCCGCAGCACTGCTGTGACTGTCTGCTGACTTAGGATGACATTTGCAAACGTCCTCTTTTAGTCCTAACAAACCTTTTTTTAGTGGGTAAAGGATTAGTCCTACCATGCCCCCAAGCTCTATTACTATATTAGCCAGAGATGCCCAAGTGTCACCCAGGGTCACCTCGTGACTTTGGCATCATGTGCTCTTGCCCCAGACAGGAAGAAAGGCACGTGTATGATTTCTAGACAGCTAGAAGAGTTGTCTTCCAAAAATACATGAAGAAATCCTCAGCTGCCACCCAGGTCTAGCTGTCCAGGAGAGGGGATGAGCAAGAGGACTAGAACGTGATCCAAGGTCTGGATCTGGACTTGTATGCTTCCACCACTGTAATGTGAGCATTTTTGTCCTGCCTGCCAAGAGGCAGGGCAGATAGTGTGCCTCATTGATTAAAAAAAGAAAATAGAAGTCCCACTAGATGCATTTCAGTTAGGAACTGGGCCATAGATCTCACTACCTTTGGAAAGTCAGATATACTGGAAATAAAAACATTTTCTTCCTAACAGCCTGCTCTGGTTCCTCTCTACTAACAGTATTTCCCACAGCCAGACCCAGCTTCTGCATCCCAGGACCTCTGCTTAGGGATCTTAAAATTCCTATTGATTTCCATGGGGTTGGGTTCAAGATGCTTAACAGTTCATCTGCTGGAGCAAGGAGCTGGTCTCTGGGTCGCCGCCTAGTCACTGTGTGCTGCAAGCAGGGCTCATCAGGCCCCAGGACAGCATATTCTCGGCTGTACCAGAGCAGAGTACATCATGTTTCATCCTTGCAAAAGGTTGTTATAAATGGTTTCGTTTCAAGAGAGCTCAATTAGATCTGGGAACTCTGCAACAAGTTCATGCCTAATTGTGGCTCGGAGACTTTGCAATAGTCGAAAGACAAATGGATGCTGAAGAAAGAAGCAAACAACAGCAGGCATTTACATGGTGTCCTCTTTGCTGCTTATTAGCTGTGCCCTGTCATGGATTGAGTAGTTCAAGCACTCCACCTGTCACTTCTAAGACTGTCAGATTTCTCTTCCTAAGTTTCCATGTCTTTCGGGGAGAAGCTGAGTACACTGCTTGCCGAAGGCACCTTCCCATTCCATTTGGGAACCAAGAAATTTAGAAAATGAACATTGCTGCACCTGAAACCGACCTGTGCCAATGCTGCCACACAGCAGCTTTTGATCTCCTTCTGCAGGTCACAGATCAGTCCTCACCGATGACTTCTAGCTAAGCAAGGTAATGAAGCCCTCAGGACATCAGTCTGGCAGATGCTTTTTAATGGGACCTGATTGTCCTGAGTCCTGAGAGTGGCCTGGTTTCTTGGGGATTACAGCTGGCCTTATTTCAACTTTCAACTCAGCTGAATGTGATCACCAAAGTCAGGTCAGCTCTTGGGGTGGGCAGACTCTGTACGTGCCAGTCCTCGTAGCGAAAACCACCAAGTTGCTTCTTTCTCCCAGTGGTGGTGCCAGCCCTGGGGCTGACTTTCTGCAAGTTAAATTAAGACATTTACCTTCCTTTTCTCATTTTCCCCAGCTATGAAAATACATGCACGGATGAGGTTATCATAAACAACGTCATTAAATTTTTGCCTTTTCTTTCCTGCTTGTTTGCAGTGACTCACACTGCAATTCTTGCAAGTATGGGTCAAACAGGAGCCGGCGTTCAGCAACCACAGTCCTGGCTTTTTCTCATTCTAAATGCTGACCCCCCAAGGCAGCAGGAAGGACTCTCCTATTGATGACCGAGAGATGCAGGGTCCCTGAGCGTCCTCTCTTTCCAGTTAAAGCAACAGGAAACTGGGTGCTGGTACCCCGCCAGCTGTAAGCAGTGGATTTTGTCCTTTGGGACCGGTCCTACATCCCGTTTCAGCAGCCTTGGTGCAGGTGCAAGGCTGGGCAGGTTAAGGAGTTGGGCTGGTTTCCCCCCTCCTTGTCTTCCAAGCCCCTGTGCCACCGCGCTCACGTGTTGTGTCTGGGAGCGGGTGACAGCTCACATAATGCAGACTGGCAGGTGACCACGGGAAATGCAGCACAGGTCACGTCTCTGCAAGCCAGGCTCAGCCTAAGTCTCCCAAGATGCGTCACTAAGGCTCTTAGGGCTAAATCCCTCCCTGCCTAAGTGCCGCGGGCAGCAGCCCTGCAGCAGGGATGCGCTTGGACCCCCCACTTGCCCAGATGCACATTGCTCGGCTGCCACTGCTTTGTGTTTGCAACACAGCTTGGCAAATTGCTTGTTTGTGAGCTCTCCTTAACCAAGAGCCCAGACCAACTGAAAAGACTTTACTTTTCTGTACCTGAGAGCAAGGTGGGCAGCTGGGCAATGAGACTCCGCCAGGCTGCCCATTGTCAGGAGGTTGTGACCATCCAGCGGCTTCCAGAGGGCCGTGATCTGAGAGGCCTTGCTGAGAAAAACCAGCTCTTGCACAGCAGGGCTTCACACGGCTCTGGTGCCTTTAAGCACTTCTCCCTGACTCCTACAGGCAAGGAAAGGGAGGAGGGATGGGAAACTGTCTGGCCCTTTGGCAGACAGGGGTGCAGCCTGCCTTCTGCCTGCCTGTGCTGTGCCTTTGCTGGGGGCAGGCACTCGCAAGGAGTCAGGCTGACCTTTGAGTGGCCTTTCTTATGGCGCCTCTTCTGCAGAAAAGGCCAGCATTAGCCAAGCATCTCTCCCACAACTGTCCCCATGTGAACCGAGCCGTGTCCTAACTCCACGGCTCTCATTTCTTGCCACTCAGGTCCCAGCCACCCAGCCAGCTTGCATTCATTTCTCCCCCTTCCTGTCTTTCCTTCTCCCCTCCTCTCCTGGGATCCTGTCTCTACTAAACTGGTCTCACCAGTTTCCATCTGGATTTCCTGCCTTTTGCAGGCAGGTCCTCACACATGCCCTGGGCAGGCCTATTTCTCCCCCCTTCCCTTGTACCCCACACTAGGGAACCTTGTACCCTCTCAGAGCAAAGGCAGGGCACCCTGTTGCCTGGCAAGGCAAGTGTCAGCACCTCTCTCTTCCAGGTGACAGAGAGGCCTTATCCTTTCTTTCCCCATGAGAAAAATAACATCCACGCTCCCTCTGGGCAGAGCAGACACCCTCCGAGTATCACCCTGCTGCCCACAACAGCATCGCTGTAACGAAGGGCCTTGTTTCACACAGGCAGCGGCCTCGGAAACACTTAGTAATTAGTGTTGGAGACAGCAGAGAGCTTTGCAGGAAAGCTGAGAGCATTCCCAAAATTGCTCATTAAATCTCTGGTTCCTCAGGGTGAAGTAGCTGCTTGGAGGCTTCCCACGCAAGGCAGGGGCAGGCAGGGGACCAGGCTGCACCAGCCCCCTGCCCGCCCTCCTGCCTCCACTCCAGCCACCACGCTCAGCCCTCCGCCTTGCAGCTGGGTCCCTATCTCCCCTCTGAGGAGCTGTGTCCTTGTCAGGCTGAAGATGTCCACGTGGGCAGTGCCCAGTGGCTACAGCTTCTCTAGCTGAGCAGGCGCTGGGCTTTGTTCCCTCTCCCCCTCAGGAGCTTTTCCAGTGGTGGGGCCCCGTGCCCAGACCCAGTGCTCCGTGGCTTTGAGAACAAGGCAGGTGTGTTTGTGGCGTGGCCTGGAGACTGTATGGGATGATGTGATAGAAGTCATGCTTGCTTTTCTCCTGATGGTTGCACTGTGACACACGGGGCTGCTCTGCTCAGTCACAGCTTCATTTCTGGGTGCGCACAGAGAGGGGCTGGAGCACAGGAGGCCATTCACCTCCATGAAAACATTCATACAAATGTTCTTCAATTACCTGGGGAAACAAGTGATCAAAGCCGTCCTTCAGAAGTTACAGCTGTAGGACACTACTGAAATGCCTGCGCTTGAGACCAGCTGGATGGATGTTACTGCAATTAGGACACTGTTTTAAGTTACTTGGAGGTGGGTTGGTCCCATCTGGAGAGGCAGAAACACAGCAAGGGATCTGGCTGCTGTTATCCGGCAGCTACAGGGGGTTGGGGAGAAGGCGGGGCCAGACTCTTCTTGGGTGCACACAGCAGGAGGCAACAGATGCAAGTTGCAGTGAGGGAAGTTCTGAGTAGAAAGAGAAATATTCACAATGGGGATAGTGAGGCCCTGGATCTGGTGCCTGGGGACATGGTGGGATCTCTGTTCTGGAAATGATCTCTGTTCATACCTCACCTGGACCAGCCCTCAGCTGCCTGCTCAGCTTTGCAGGTCAGCTCAGCTCCAAGCAGGGGCTGGACAGGAGGCCCTGGACCAAAGCTGCTGTTATTCTGTTAGCAACATCATCCACATCCATGAGATATTTCCGCAGTTAACCTGAGGCTCTACTGATGCACCACATCACCGAGGCCGCTACAGCACTCACGTCAAACGGGCAGCGTTGGGTCAACTCCTGGGACTCCCTAAAGCAATGCCTTAACCCAGCCCCAGCCCCACAAGGTTTCAGCCTCCCCCACCTCCACGAGTTTGCTGGGCAGTCACAGTTCAGGGCAGACCTGGATTTATTAACCAGGGGAAATCATGGGAGTTTCAGGCAAGAAGTTTTGGTCCTTCTCATGGGTAGGTTTGTCAGCCAAGGTGTCTGAGGTGAATCTTGAGCTGTGGTAGAGGTTCACCTCCTCCTTGCCAGAGATAAGGAGATGACAGCAGAGGGTGGTTTGGGGATTTTGCAGTCTTGTTTCTCTGACATGGATGGATATGAATGACTGAAGGACAGGTGCTGTGCAGCGCTGGATCCAGCTGCATATAAAAATATACTGTTCCATCCGTCTCCACATAATAAACACATTAAAAAGGAACAAGGTGTGTCTCTAACTCTCTCCGAGGCTTTACATGGGCCAAGCTGCTTTTTTTTCTTTCCTTTTTACAACAAATGGAAGTAGAGCAGTGGGCTGGTTTCAGGGGAGAGAAAGGAGTGGGAGGCAGAATATCACATCCTATTTCCTCCTTTAAACACTTGGCAGGGGAGCGAACTTTCCATTCCCATCTGGCACAAGCAGACTAAACACAGGTTCCTTTCTGATAGCCATCTGCACTCTTCTGCTACCTTTTCTCATCAGTCTTCTGCAGGCAAAATGCAAACCCACACACTATTTAAAGATACTCGAATTTAGGGAGTGTAACCAAACGATCCCTTTTAGTTACCTTCTTTCCGAGTCACTGAGCATCCAGCGCCAAGCCAAACAACAACCTGGTTAATCAACAGGCTCAGGACATGAAAGCAACTCCATTTCCTATTTGTGAATGCACAGATGTTGTTTATCTTGGATGCCCCATTGTTGGTCCCCCCAGGATTAAATCACAGACCTACAGGTGGAGCATGAGTGATTCATTTTCTATTGAAGCAGCTCCCAGCAAGGCTTGGCCAGCCCCACTGCTGTACTGTTCTCCTTCCCATCTCCCTATGGATGTGTCTCTCTGCTGGTCCAAGGGCTGCCCCCAGGAAGCAGGGCATGTCGTGGTGCTTGGTAGCATTGGCTCCAGGAACACCTGCTGACACAGAGCCAGGTTATCTCTGCAAGGACCTGCATCAGGCACACCCTCAGGATGGTGAGGCTGATAGCTCTCAAGACCCAGGCACCAGCAAGACTGGGCAACACCAGCACTGATATGGGACATGAGCTTCCTTGCAGACACAGACATGGGGCCTGACTCCTCTGCAGCTCTATGTGCAGCCAGCCAGCCAGCCCCACCTTGAGAGCCCAGCATGGTTTTGGAGGTCAGGGAACACCATATTTCAAATGAGGTGCTGGTTTTGATGTGGCGCAGTAGCAGGAACTGCTATCCCTGGTCAGGCCTCGATCCCATCCCTTGCTCCCCAGCACTGCAGCTGAGCTGCAGGTTTTGACGGTGTCCTACAGACCCCAGGGTCCATCTGTGAGCAGACTTGGCCTCCATGTGTCCTGTGGTGCTGAGAGCCTGTGCTCCGCAGTCAGGTGAGGATGATTCCTCCTTCATACAAACCAAGATGCTCTGAAGGTCCATGGACATTTGCCAGCTGACGCCAGGTTTAGCCACCTTGTTCAGCCCTGGTGGCGGGGGCTGCTAGTTCTCTGCCTGCTCCTTGTAGCCTTTAACTTCAAGTGGAGGCCATCCTCATCCTTCCCCATGCCTGTCAAACTGCTACAGAGCCTGGCTGACATGGCCTTATCAACCAGCCCTTCTGCAGGGGTGGCTGCATCATGGAGGTGTTGGCGATGCTCATGCGCAGGGTCCGTGGAGCATTTTGAGAGGCTGCTTGTGGGATGAGTGCCACTTCTTGCAGAATAGGTAGTGACTGCTTCCTTGGCTGTGAAATGCTCTTTTGGAGAGGGGGGAGCCATGGTGATAGTTTTCCATATTGCAGAAACACCCCTACTGCAAGACTAAACTGGTGGTGGCTGAGGCTGTGTTTGGAGACACCTTCCCACCCACAAACCCTCTGGAGCCTCTGCCTACTAAAAGGGAGTCCCCTCCACAGATCCGGCACGCAGGTTTGCTCCGCGGCTGCGAAATGCTGAGCAGCTCGGCATACGGTCCGCCTGTCACACACCGAGGACAGACCTGGGCGTGCACCCACCGGGGCCGGGCTGCGGCCGCTCCCCGCAGAGCCCGCGGTGCGGGGATGCTGCAGGGCCGTGCGCTCCCGGCAGAGAGCGTGTCCCGCACACGGCCTGAGCGCAGGCGGCACCGCGGAGGAGGAGGAGGGGGCGGAGAGCCGTGTACCCAGAGCTCGGCAGGCAGCCGCTTTCCCTGATTCCCAGGTCTGCAGATGCAGCTCTAGCGTGCCTGACGCCGGGCCAGAATGACTCGGAGAACTGGACGAGCATCAGCTCGTCCCACCAGTGCAGCTACGGACACAATTTCCCCCTAATATGCTTTCTGCGGGAGTTTCAGTGTTCGAGCTTCAGTGGCAGGTGGGGGGCTGTTCCCACTTATGGGCACAGGGTGGTGATGGGGACACTGGGTACCCTCAGTAACTGGGAGCGGTACCTGCAGTGGGGCAAAGGGAGTGGGTTTTCCCCTGGTGCAGTTTCACTGAAGTCCACAGAGGTAGAGGTAGGTGAGCAGAGAATTTGTCTCTTCTTTAGTGGCATGACTGAGCTGTCTGACTACAATTTTACAACAGTAGTGACAGATTTAAGATAAAGCCCATCCCTTCCCCTTCCAGTTGGCCAGACGATGAAGCTGCCAAATGACAGCAGTCATCGGGCTGCTTCCTACCATGGGAAGAACCCGGAATCGTGCAAAATAAACTGCAGTGACTCTTGCTGGGGGGCTTGCTGGAAGAAGGGGTTATGTAGTAAAGGCTGTGTTCCACCCCCATGTCTGTAACTCTGTGGGATGTGATGAGCTGGGCCCAGGGTCCTTCTCCTGCTGCTTTGGGCACAGCAGTAGTGGTGGGTGAGGGGAGGAGGAACCATCCTGCTACATGGTTATTAGGGGTAGTGGGTCATGAAGCAGGGAGCGAGGTGTCTCACTGGGAGCAGGAACATGAGTCCCTGTCGGGGCCAGGTTGCAGTCTTTGGAAAGGGACGGAAAAGCTGCTGCTGAAAAGGTGCAGGACTACAGAGCTGAGCTAATTTCGTTATTCATTCCTTGAGTCCCCAAAGAAGCAATTAGTTCATCGATCCCCATCTTAGTGAGCTCTCAGGGCAGAAGGCAAAAGGATAACTAGCCTCTGCTCTTAAGTAGGAAGCTGAGGATTCTATAGGATTACTTCTTGCTCCTTGACAGATGTAGGTCCTTTTAGGTCAGAGTTAAGGTCAGTGCTGAGCGTCATGATTTGATTTAATAGGCACCAGGAAGAAACTTCCATCTAGGTGGGAATGGCACAGGCTAATGACCACATGGGACTGTGCTGGCTCTTGCACACCTGTGCACATGCAGGAGAGAGTGTGGAGACAAGCACTGCCAAGACCCAGGTGGTCAGAGTTCCTCTCTCTTGAGTGCCCTGAGCCTGAACCTACCACAAACCCAGAGGAGCTGGATGTCTGTAAGGAGCCAGACCAACCAGCACATCCTGGTTCAAGCTGTCCTCTGCCTCCCATCTGCAGTGTGGCCATAGTTCTTCCTAAATCTGGCTTTTATCCAACAAGAAGTGGAGCTTGTGGCTCAGTGCTCGGTGATCAACAAACCTTCTAACTTCAGTACTAAACTTTCAGCACTGATTTTCTGTCCATGGTCTTTCAACATTTCTTAACAAAGCTAACCCTGCTGGGTGCCATGCACCCACCCTTTCAGCCTCTACCATGCTTTGTGGTGGGGAGAGTCGTTTACCTGCACTTACAGCAGACAAAGTCAGAGCATTGGCTCAGTTCTATTTCGACAAATGTGCCTGACATCAATAATGTCAGTCCTCTTTTGGTGCAAAAATAGTATTACTGGTGTAAAAGCTGCTTTGTGCTGTGATAGCAGCGGTTACAGCTTTAATTACAACACCAGAGCCAAACAAGTACAACAGCACAGATGAGATATTACAGGAGCAATGAATTCCCCCAGTCAACTCCTGTGTTTTGGTGCCTTCTTCATGCTTGGATTTACATGCTTCCTCATTCCCTCTTAGACAGGAGACTCTCCCCTGTGTTTCCCAGGTTCCCACTGTCTCCCTGATGCTTGCAAGGCACCTGCCAGAAACTGGGAAGGGCTGGTGTTGCCTCTAGGGTCAACTCTTCTCAGGGAGCTACTCACCTGACCAACGGATTAAAAAAGAGAAATAAATACCACTGTTAAAAAAAAAAATAAACTCTGTTAAAAAAAATACACCCTGTTAAAAACCCCCAAAACGTGTTAATAAATAAAACTCTAACATAATGAAAAGGGAAAATGCAGTGATTCAGTAAAGGATTCAATTTTTTAAATGAAAATATCTTCCATACACCGATTCCAGCCAAGAGACATTTCTGTTCCCTTGACAGAATATAAATATTAACCCAGACACTCTTTGTTCTTAATGCGTCCTTTTGTATTGGCATGATCTGGATCCGCGCTGAGAGCTCACGTCTCCTGCTGGCTTCCTTGTGGATGCTGGGTCATCGGTGCAACTCCAGAGCAGTCCAGCAAGGACACATTCTCCTACCCTAAACATGGGGCTCTGCTGCTCATCCCGGCTGTTCCGGAGCAGATCTCCTGCGAGTGCCATCAGGATTCAGCAGACGGATGGAGAGGACGCCTCCTTTCGCAGGAACCTGAAGGAGGTGCTGGTGAGACACCTAAGCCATGGGGGCATTCCATCAAACTCCCTTCTCTGGGATTTTGAGGCCAATTCTCTGCTGCTTTGTGGACTTTACCTTATTGCAAAATGGTTCTGAAACTCTGCCCCTCTGCTGGGAGCAGTGGGCAAGAGAGGGTGGGCCAGTGAAGAGTCATGGAGACAGCCCCGAGTGACAGACATACCTGGAAAGTCTGCAGGCTATGTGGGCACATGTCCCAGGCAGGGTTGGGTGAAACAAGGACCAGGCATTGGCTGAAACACTGGCCAGGGTGGACATGAGGCTCACGAGTGTGCTATGTCTGGCAAAGGAGAAGAAAAGTGGAGAAACAAGGGTCGTCATATTTTAGGTTTCTTGAGACAAAAACCTAAAATGTCCTCTGTCCTTTCCTCCTCTCTATCACTGGCCTCTCCTACTCTCCTACAGCACCTGTCACCATGGAAGGAAGGGCTCCTATTCAGAAAAGTCCTTAAGCACAAATTTAATTATCAGGACAAGCTTAAGGGCTTTGCTGAATCGGGCCTGCAGAGCTGGATGGAAACCTGCTGTGCCACCCCAAGCAAGCCTCACCAGGGGGCTGCAGACTCGGCTCCACCACAGCCCCTTCCTTCCTGAGGGTCAATGTAAAATAAAAGCAGAGGAAACCTTGCAGAAGTAGATTCAATTCCCAGCCCCTTAGCAGCCCATCCGGGTCCGTAAGATCAAACCCCTCCACCCTGCCAGCTGTAACTACTCTTCTTGCTTTTCAACACAGGGTAGAAACCCCATTTTTCCTCTCTGCTTCCCAACCCCGCTCACAACCAGGCACACAGGGCAAGATGAACACATGCACATTGACTGGCCTTTTCTTCTCAATCACCATCTGAAAGTCACTGAGAAATGTGATGCTATGTGGAAAGCGTCTGGAAAGAATGACACTGTGAGAGCCTATTTTTTCCTAAGGAAATAAATAGACCCTGCACCACAAGCACGGAGAGGAGAAGGTTTGTGCCAGGTCATGCACAGGTAGGGCCATACAGGGTCAGCCCAGAGTTTGTCTGAGCTGTAGTCACTGCCTCTCAGGAAGATTTTGCTGGGCAGAGGCACATGGGACATTCTCTGGCGGTGCCACCAAGGTGGCAGGCTGCAGGTGGCAGTGGTTTCAACCTGTCTGTAGCATCCCTGAGCACGCAAAGTGGGGCACGAAACATGGGGGAGCAAACCAAGCTCCTGCATGCTGCACAGCCACTCCAATGTGTGCAGAGGAAGTGTGCAGGTGTGAACCTGGAAGAGGCTGACCACCTCTCAGCTGAGGAGGGGGGGCTTTGATGTCTCAGGTGCTGGTGGGATGTCAGGCAAGCCAGAGCTCAAGGCCTGGCTCTAACATGGTTGCGGTGATGGCCTGGATTCAACTATTTCAAAGGGCACTGGACGGTCAAATCAAACCCCAAATTTAAATTTGTTAAAATAACTTTTTGCAAAACATTACGACGGAGAGAAATGTTTCCATGGTTTTGTTTTTAAATTCCAAGTGGGAAGAGTTTATTTTTTCACTAGGAAACTTTCCCTGTAGGATTCGCAACGCTGGCTGGGAGACAAGAACCAGCGAGCTTTGCTCCCGAATGGAGGTGACCCTAAGGGTGACCCTGTGCTGGTCACGTCGCCTGGTGCAGCTTCACTTACCCCCTTGGAAAAGGAGGCATGGCTGCAGAGGGGCTGGGATGCCAGCGCGGCCATCGGATCTAAATCCAGATGAGTAGTGCCTTATACTGGAGGTAAACGCAAAGAAACCTCTCACATCACAAGCAGGTTAGGGAAAAACAAAGGGGAAATGACTGCCCAGTACTTTTGTTTCTCCTTGGCTCTGCTTATGCACAAGTGCCTTCAGTGGGGATAGCGATGCTCTGTCCTGCACCATCACGCTGCTCCTGCTAGATTGCTGCTGATTCATAACGTGCGAGTGAATGGCTGTTACCACTTGTTTGTCCTCTGTTAGTTTATACTGTCCTGAAAAACAAAATATTATAGAGAGTTATAAAATTAACTGAAGGCAATAAAAAAGGCACGAGGGCTCATCTGGTTTCAATCAGCTCAGCGCCCTGGAAAGCAGTTTACCCCAGCTGAGAGCCCAAGTGCTGCTGCTCCTGCCCGCAGGTAACTGGGTAGTCCCGACTGTTTAATGCAAAAACAGACAGCACTGAAACAGGGATCTGGTGAGCGCTTGAGATGAGAAAAGAAGTGGAAATCAAGGCAGGCCGAGCTCCATTTACTAGAACTCACTGAAAGCAAAAGGCGAAAAAATGCCAATTTGAAGTGCTTGTATTTTGCTCCCATCATGGGAGCAGAGAAAGAGCACAGGGGTCCGTTCTCATTTGCAATTAAATACTTTGAGCTGATCCCATTTTATTCTTTACTCCCATGTATTGCTCTGTGGTTGTGGGGCCACAGATGGCAGGAAACTCCTCTTGCCTTGTCCCCTGAGAGGAGTGAGGATTTGGCATTTTAGGATCTGGGATGTAATGAAGACTGATTGCTCGGACATGTGGATTTCTACCGTGGCAGCTCAGCAGCTCAAGGGTTAGTGGAGCTCCCTCCCTTTAAGCCCAGACATTTAAATAAAGGCTAGATTCCCTTGTAGTTAACAAGGGAAAGCTTGTTCTTAGCAAGGTAGGAGCTGCAGGTGGGTACAACAGCCCCTCCTGCTCTGCCTCTGTAGCCCCAGCTTTTCATACCTGGTTGGGGCAAGCAAAGCAGAAGGAGGCACAGTGTACAGTACAACTGCCCTGCGTGGAGAACACCTCCCATCCCTGGGACATCTGGACACCTTCAGCGAGACTTCCCTCAAGGGACAGCCAAAGGTGCCGTGTTCCTGGTACACACCCCACCCACTAAACATTACACTGGTCGGGATGGAGGGGGGTTGAGCCGCCCCTGATCCAGCGAAGCAGCCAAGCGCGGTTGATGGAAATCACAAGGAGGTGTGCCTTTGCTTTCAAAAGGACTATTAACGTGCTTATGGTTAATCACACAAATAAATCTCACAGTGGCTTGGAGCCAAAGTGAGCAATAAAAACACCGATCCCCGGGCCTCCCGATGGGAATTGGCCAGGGCCAGGGCCGATGTTCTCACCAAGTTGCTGGGAAGTAATCTGTGTAGTCAGCACACAGACACCCAGGGATTTTTGTTCAATGTCGTCCCCCCCAAACACCCCCTAAAAGGCTGTTATCTAGGCAGAAACTCGAAACTATCTGCTCGTGCCAGCTGGGATGGCGAGGCAGGTGTCCAGAGGACACGGGCAAAGGGTTGATCTGAGCTGCTTTTTCTCAGGAAAAAGCATGTGGCTGCAGGAGCCATGGAGGATGGATAAGTGGGAAAGTGAGCCCCGCTCCTGTTCTTTGGTCTCCTTCAGGGGTTCAGATGGATCAAAAGTTAGGTATTTAAAGGAATGTGCTTCTCAAGGAGGGAAAAACCTTGAACCTTGAGCGCTGCTGAGTGTAGGAAGGTATCTGGAGAGACAACTTGGTGTGTGTGGTGCAAGAGAGACTTGGGGGCATGGGGGTTTTTCATTGGCTTTTATTTTGTACAGTCGACACCAGGAAATCCACAGCAGGTGTGTATATGTCTGAGGGAGACAGGCAGGCTTGTGTCTCATGAAACACCCCAGGGAATTGAGTTATGGCCCCATCTACGTCCCACATTTCATCTGCACCTGGTGGGAGTTGAAAGCATTTGGGGCAGGTTGCAAAGTCAATTTTAAGAGACCTGCCTGAAGCAGCGCCCTGTTTTCTCCTTCTCCCAGAGCGGCCTCCTATCCCCAGTACCACCAGGCACTGCCTTAGACTGTTCAGCTTCAAAAAGAATCTCTTATAAGTCAAGTCTTTGTGTTCTCTTAGTGCGAAAATCAGCAAAGACAGTAAATGTGAGTTTGCGTGTCCCAGGGGATGCAGCAGGGAGATGGGGTCCCTGTGGACAGGCAAGCAAAACACAGGGAAGCTGCTTCCCCAGAACTTAGGAAACTTGATTGTTTTCTTACTCCTCCCCCCGGCTCCAAACCTCATTATCAGGAGGCTCAAGGCAGGCAAAAGGAGTGCATGCATCGAGTCCAACCTGCTGCCTCCCTCCCCTTAACCTTGTGGAAGGTTACTGGTGACCCTTTGCAGGGAGCTCACTCGCGCCCACCTGAATTTCCACGCATCTGCAGGGTCTCAATCAACTCCTTGTGATTCATTTTAATCTGGCGCAAAGCAGCAGCTTGCTGAAGCCTCATGTGAAACACCCACATACGCTCGCATTATATAATATGAATTTAAGGAGATTAAATTGTCCGGTCTGAGGAAACACATGCATGTATGTATGTACACGTCTATACACAGCCTGGGGGGTGGCTGAGTGGAGCTGAGGGCAAAGCTTCCCTTTAGAAACACTGACTTTGTGCTTTTTAGCACTTAAATAATGGGGCAAATAGTGTGTGCATGCCCATGTACAGACACGTGTATGAAGCGTAGCAGCAGCTGTACGTTCTGCACGCGAAGGAAACAAGAGAAGCGTTTGTGTGCTTGGCTATCCACTTTGTTGGCAAAGTCTGAGCAGCAGCATGGAGCAACAGGTGGAATGCAAATAGTCCCTGCACTAAACTTCACCTGTCAGTGTGTGGCAAGATACTGCTCACTAGGAAAACAAACAGAGGGTAGAACTGTCCCCAAAAGCCCTGATCATCTCTGAGCAGGGCCTGACCCACCCTGTGGCCAAAAGCCTTGCCCTGCAGCCATCTGCCTCGGGGTGCAGCCCATTTCTCGGGAGGCTGCATGAGCACCAGCAGCAGATCGATGCACACAGTCAGGGCTCACGGGTGTGGGTTCTGGGGCCCAAAGACGGGCTTTGCCTTCCAGAAGCGTCATGCTGGGAGGGGAAGGCAGGAAATGTTCTTCACCTACAGCTGCCCACGGTGCTTTTGCGCTTCCCTGGCAGCAAAGGGATTTGCCTCCCTCTCCTCCTGCGCCTCCCAGCCATTGATTCACATTGTTTTGCTAAATATAGCTCGGCCTCGTGAAGCTGCTCGCTCCCTTTACTCCAGCTGGAGGTGTGGGGCACGGAAGGTGCGCGCAGGGCCGGGGCTGGGCGGCCGCTGCCGCTCCTCTGGCAAGTGCCGGAGGGCTCTGACTGTGCCCCCCGCCCCCCGCCATCACCACCACGAATGGGGTGGATTTCGAACCCCCTTCGTGAGACACAGACCAGGGCCTGGCGCCGGCGCGGGGGNCCACGAATGGGGTGGATTTCGAACCCCCTTCGTGAGACACAGACCAGGGCCTGGCGCGGGTGATGCTCGGGGTGGTGCTGGTGCGTTTGGGCTGAAACAGCGAGAACGCGCCTCTCCTCACCGGCCCGACCCGGGCCGGGCCGGGGTCTCCACCGTCACCGACGCGGGGACAGCAGGACGCGGGGACAGCAGGACGCGGGGACAGCAGGACGCGGGGACAGCAGGACGCGGGGACAGCAGGACGCGGNNNNGCTCAGAGCGGCGGCGGCGGCGGAGTTGTGGCAGCGCTCCGTCGGTCCCGGGCAGCGCCGCGCAGCATCCCGCGTCGTCCCGCCCTGTCCTGCAGCGCCCGTGCCGTGCCTGGGTGCCCCTCCCGCCACCCCGCGCCAGGGGCTGCCTCCGCCGGGACTTCATGTCTGTGCTGTGCCCCCTGCCCTGGTGAGTGGGCACTTCCCGTGTGGGGCGGGCGGGGGGATGGCGACTCTGCTGCTGTGGCCGGGGGGCTCTTGAAGCGAAGCCGCTGCGTGTCTGCCGGGGCTTCCGCCGCCTCCCCCAGTCCCGGGAGTAGGCGATGCAGCGCGGGGCCCCGGGGCGGGATTTAGGGAAAGGGGAGGGAAAGAGGCCGGTGGCGGCGGTGCACACGCCGGGCGGTGCGAGCCGGGCGATAGCGGGATGAGCCGCAATAGGGGAACTGCGAACTGTGGGAGTTCACTTCACTTTCTCGCACTGGAAGCGGCATCAAGGCTGTAAAAGCCGGGCTGGAATTGGCGCCGCGCTCTCCGCTGGTGTGAAAGTCCCCGAGGTTGTAAAATAAGTCAGCGGGAGCTAAAGAACACCGGCACGAACAGTAAAAAAAAAAAAAAAAAAACACCCTCCCAAAAAAAAAAAAAAAAAAAAAAAACCCCAAAACAAAACCCCTAGCGCTTGCACTTTACCGAGTTTTTTTACTTCCCCCGCCTCGAGGGGCAGAGCTGGAGGAAGCAGAGTTAAAAGCGAAGCGCTGCCACTGGAGCCTCGCCGGGTGTGCTTGAGCTGTGCTCCTATGGGGAGAGTCGGGGAGGTGCTCCCAGGGCATTGGATATAGCTCCAGCTTACGAGGTACTGAGCTTTTTCCGCTGCCTTCCAAGGGGGGGCAGGAAGGAAGGGACTAGAAATAGACTGCCTACAGTCTCTGCTGCTCGCTTTGCTTTCCTGGTGCCGCTTGAACCTCGCTCAGCCCTCCCGGAGCCCCTCAGATCACTGGAATGCTGTCTTTTGTTTCTAGCTCTGATTATCTGAGATCCGCTGAGATGACTGAAGTGATGATGAACACCCCAGCTATGGATGAGATCGGGCTAAGCCCCCGCAAGGATGGGCTGTCATATCAAGTAAGTGCTTTGCTGACTGCTGAGGCATTAATCCCGTGTGGAATTGCCTGGGCTGGACTGTAAATTTGGTCTAATGTACCTTTCTGTAGCCTGACCTAATAGCAGGTCTTGCTGTAGTGAGAACTAGTCAACAGACTGGAATGTTTGCTTGGCAGGAGATGGTTGTCTAAAATATCACTCGGTATCAGAGCGGGTTGGCAGAGGACTTGGTTGTTTTTGAAGTGATTGAGCCCCCACTCATTCAGCATTCCGGGGTCTCTGGGAGACAGGGAAATTGGTTAAAGAAGGATTCACACCACTCACTGGGCTGAGAGGACTTTTGAGATCTTTGTAAGACAGCATACAGTTGACCTGCTGAGAGTAGGAGAACGCTGTTTATGTGGCATCTACATCTGTTTGATCTGTTTCTTGGTCTTCCTGACTGACCTGCCCATTTGAGAGGGTTAACAGCCCTCTGTAAGATACAATAAGGCCAGAGACAGCCTAAAAGAGCCTTGAAATGTCACTGGAGATATCAGTACCTGAAGGCATGAGCTGCATTCATTCTAAAAGTTCTGAATGAGGGAGTTAGCTATTAGCCTCTAGATCAATGGCTGGGGTGAAGAGATGGTCTCCAACTAGCTGGAGCCTCAATATGCCTTTCATTTCCTAGCTTACAGTTAATGGAAGTGCAAGTTATGCATCTTAGCCTACTAGTTCCATGGTTCCCTACACTTCCAGGAGACTTGTTGATGAGATCCCACACAGATGCTGAAAGCTTCAGATGACCTGCAGCTGGTCTGTGCATTGGGTGACTCTTAACGGCAGATCCAGATGCGGGGTTTGTCCTTTGCAGATGTTACACAACCTGCACAGAGGCAGTTGCTCTAACTGTGCATCCAAATGAGGTGCGCTGCTGTATGTTTGCATATTTATGTCTGAAAAATAAGCTACAAGGCAGAGGCAGTTCATTGAAGCATGAAATCAACTGAACTTTGGGCCATGGATTAGGCCTCCAGCAGAAGGCAAAGCTGTGTGGAGAAAAATGGGATACATTGCGTTTTTTAGTCAGAATTCTGGCTCTGAAGAGTGCAAGATGTTTGGTTTATAGCTGTGCTGGGCTTCAGTGCTTGAGTTAGCGGGAAGCATGCGGCCTCTTTCCTCTTTAGTAGTGGGAATGCACAGGAATGAGAGAGGTTGTTAAACCTGAAGCAATCAAACTTACCTCTGTGGGATGTTAGGTCATCTTTATGGGTCACCTTTTGAAGAGGCTTAACCCAGTCATGTCAAAGGCCTCTATTTACCTACCCAAATTTCCAGTGAGAGGCAGGATCTAGGTGCCCTGCTTGTTCTCATGGTTGCTTCAGCGAGGTTTTTCCCCACGTGCTAATGACCTTGATAAGTCTGTTTGGGCCAACTGGGGAGCAGACCTGTTTGGTTTTGAGTGGATCATCTGAACTGGAAGGTGCATGAGTCATAAAGGCAGACGACTCATATCTGTGCAGGGTTCTTGCATCCTAGATCTCTTCTCTTTGGTGGCCTAGTCACAGATAACTTTTATCAAATGCCTGCCAGAGCTGGCAACTTCACCTTGATGTGAAACAAACTGATGGCACCAAGAGTTGAGGTGTTGAAAGGGAAGATCCATATGGCACTAGGAGTGTGTGGGCTGTGTATGAGGTCTGCCTCTAAATCAGGTTTGTGTAAAGAGATTGGAGAGCAGGACCCAGCCTTCCTTCGCTGGCTGCTAGGCTGGGAATGTCACAGTGTAAGTCAAGGTAAGTTGAAAGCACCCTTAAAGGGTTGAAAACTCAAGTGAGAACAGCAAGGGCAAATCTGATGTAAATAGCACCATGGACTCTTTGTTCTGCCTCAGACTTTGGCACTTAGTGCCTCATCCTGCTGATGTTGAGAGTTTGGTACGTGGAAAATTGTGTGCTAGTCTGAGGGCTGTAGTGCAATAACTTAAAACCAGGCAGGGCTAATGGAGCATGACTGCTTCTACACTGAGGCTTGTTGTTCTAAGCTGCAACATCTTCCTCCACTCATCTGCAGTGTCAATAACAGCTCTTGACTGGCTACAAGAGGCAAAAAAATAGAAAAGTGTAGCTAGAACCAGGAGAGGCAAGGTTTTAACCTCAAAAATTTCTCTTGTTTCTTTAGTAAAACTTGTATTTATTTTAGTACAAGATGACTTCAAACTGAGGTTCAAAATGCCCCCCTTCAGGCTCTGTAGAGCAGGGACTGCCTGGGAGTTGGTCTGTAGGATGCTGTGAGGCTGGGAGCTGCTTCTGCCATAGGCAGACATGAAACTGTCTGGACCAGAGGAGGTGGTACAGCAGCTTTGCTAGAACTGTAAAGCACATCAGTACCTGCTGCAGACAGACTTGTCCTACCAAGAGTACTGTTTCGTGGTATTTTTGCCTTTACTTGGAAGTAAACTGAGGAAACAAGCTCTACCCTGAGTATAAACTTCAGCAATCTGATTCCTCTGTCCTGTGGAGTTCACTGAACTTCAGGGCTCCTGTCTGTCTTGCTGGTTATGAAGGGAACTTGTGTTGTTGACTTTTTCCTTCTGCTTCCTTCACCCTCATGCCTCTGCTTATGCCCTGGACTGTCTGTCAGTCCTAGACATCGGCTGAAGGTGTGCACTCCCCTCATGGGTGAAGCTTTGTGACCTTTGCTGGGCTGGCCATTACTGCTCTTTAAGCAATGGTATGAAAAGTCAGACTGCAGGAGTAACACCAGTGTTAATCGAGTTGCCTGCACAGGCTTGAGTAATTTGTGCAGTTTCATTTGCAAAACATGCTTTCTCAGCGTAGGAATGTCTTTTTTCCAGTTAATACACAAAATGCTTGTAAGCTTATGTGCTAATTGCAAAATCTTTCTATGTAAGACAGCTCTTATTACTGTATTTGTGACAGAAAGCTGCTCTCTGAGCCCCCTGAAGATGGGTGAGCCAACAGATTCCAAGGGATGGAGCAGAAGTGAATGGTGAATTTGGGGCATGAGTCTCAGAACAGGGCAGCATAGACAAAACAGAAGATGTGACTGAAGAGATGATGTCATGCTGAGTCTTGTGCCTGCAGTGAGGAGCTATTTCTGGATCTTTAATAGATGTCCCATAATTCCCAAGGGACTTACTGAACAAAAAACTCGTTGAAATGCAGCTGATGGCTCAAGATGCCCCTGCTACAAACAGATGTGCCTATGGAGGGCTTCATGCACTTCCTGCCTGGCAGTCTCCAGCGAGCCAGGCCTCTTCTGCTGCCAGCCGGAGCTAATGTACCGTTTGCTATTTTCCAGCCCCTAGAAATACCCGTTCTTTGAAGAGCCTCATCAGCACTCTGCCGGCTTGTCCTCTGCTGCCGTCTCGCAGCAGCACGAACAATGCCACTGAAACCGAGGCTGAATTAATCATTTCGTGGAGCTGCTGTCAAAACAGTGCCTTGACCTGAATCCTGCCTTGCTTCTTGGAAGTGGAGTGGGGTCTGAGCACGACTGAAAGCACGTTAATGCCCAAAATGTGTGTTTTGAGCAAGTCCTGAGTTGAGTGTGCTGCTTCACTGCAGACAGGCTGTCTGGCTGACTCGCTGGTCCTGTGGGACTTTAGGCTCCCTTTTAAGAAACTGGCCTGCGGAGGCTGAGCCTGCCTCATGCCATCAGCTGGGGTTTGGTTGTCATGGGGAGCTTGAGCTCTTTAAGTCATGATCGCATCATGCCGGGATCTGTCTGGGTTAATCACAGCCACAGCTAGCTGTGAATCACGTCAGAGTGGCTGAATCTGGGTAAATAGGCTTAACGCTCCATCCCGGGTCTATGGCAAAAGCTTGGTGTCATGGAAGTCATTTTTGGTGAGTGCAACACCTCTTCACCAGCGCTGGGGAAGCACTTACTTTCCCAGAGAGCTGTGGTGGTCAGTGCTGAGGGGCTTGAGCTGTGTCTGCTGGATCCCTCCAGTTAAGCAGGGGGACCAATGCATTGCTGACCCAAGGGCTGATGGCTCGGTGGAAATTGAACTTCCTCTGTAACTGTCTTGTTCTCTTGTGAGGTGCTTCATGTCTGTGAAGCCTTGATTTGTGCAGGGGAAGTCCTGCATCACAGCTAGTGCTTGCTGCTGGGGAAGGTCTTGAGACTGGGCTGCAGAAAGGTGGTGATAGCAAGCGTGGTTACTAGACAGGACTGGTAGGCTGAGTCAATGCTTATTCCTGGGTCTGGGACCTTGAATGAAGACAGAAGCAGGATATGGGATAAACAGATCCAAAACTAATCATGTTTGCAGCTATGCTATGCACGGAAGTGTTCCACTGAAACCCGACCTGAAGACCGCATCTAATCGGAATACCTCAGCGTGTGTTTTCTCCTCCCTGCTTTGATACCTCGTTACTTTGTTGGAAAATTGTTAGATGTACGAAGTTTCCTTGACACCATCCCACGAGATAGAGCAATATGTCTGTGGCTGAGGGGTTATCATGTTTCATCAACCTGAGTCACGGGCTGCTGTGTGAACGCTTGATGGAGCTCGGTTTTGAGTCATGACTGCTGTGTGAGCAAATGTATGTATTGTAGCTGGGAAGGTCCTCCGAAGAGGACACTGAGAGATGGCTTAAATATTTCCTGAAATGAACTTGCCATACTTCTCGATGGCAGTAAAGTTTTGTTTTAAAAACATAAATAATAGTTTGGGATTTGGAATATTGGCTTGATACTGCTGAAGAGGCACAAAATTCAGCTTTTTAGTACTGGGAGGATGAGTGATGTGTACATTGGGGTGTATGCTGTACCTGAAGTGGTATGTCTGCCAGTACAGACTTTTCAGTCTTGTATAGTTCTACTGCAATGAAGCAAAGCTTTCCCCCAAAACAGTAACTTAATTTGGAAAGATCTCATTGCCTTAGTCTCTCTGTAATACAATTTAGTTTTCAGCCCCATGGGAGGGGAGAGAAGCATTTTAACTATGGGTGTTGGTATGGAGTACACATGTGGAAATTGTTTTGAATTTACAAGTGTCACTTGGATTATGGTAGTGCTGAGCTAATCCTCTTAATTGTCTGACATCTCTCCTGATTTTGGTGTTTCTCCATCCCTGTGAATGCTGAGGGAGGGTTTGAGCCTCCCCAGGGCAATGAAAACTTTCCATTCTTATTGCCAAGACTTCATTCAGGGAGAGTAGAGCCAGATCATCTGAAACAGAGGCAAACATGATCTTTCTAAAATCATTTCAAGTTTTGTTTCAAGTTCTGTTTTTTCCTGCCCTTTCTAGCTGCAAGGCAGGAGTTTGGTCAATTTGTATGCAATTTGGATTGGTTCATGAGGAGAGCAGTTCCCCAAGCATGAACTGGAGGGGCTTGTGAAAACCAGTCTTGCTGTTGGTGAGAAGCTTTGTTGAGTAGTGTAAGAAGCAACATACACGCCCTCTGTGGGCTCTAGAGGTGTTGGATGGGTCTCTCCATGGGCCAGGAGTTGGCTCTCAGCTACAGAGGGAGGCTCTGCAGAAGTGGTTGCAGCCCCTCATGCAGTATCATGCAAGTGAAGGGGAGGAAGATACCTTTGAGTTGCTGCTAAATTTGGTTTTAGACAGCCATCCCAACCAGCTGGTGGTTGTCACTTGCTCCTTCCCCACCAAGTGACCAGGTCAGCCAAAGGAAGGCATCTGCCTCAGCTGTGTGCAAGGTGATGAATGAGAGGGAGAAGCTAACCCATGTCTATCTTGCTCTTTAGGTGGTGGGGAGGTGCAGAGTCTTCTTCCCACACAGCTGAGCTGAGTAATGTGACTAGAAAGCCTTGAAGGCAGGTTTTGCTGTCCTCGCTCCTGTGCCAGAGAGCGCAGAGCTCCCAGGTCAGAGCTGAGCCGCTGTATTCCCAGTGTGGACATTGCTGCAAATTTGGGGATTATTTTCTTTCCATTGTCTAAATCTGGAGCAGGACCAGATTAGGTGTGTGGCACCAACAAATGTAGCATGACGCTACTGGAGTGGGACAGGAGGGAGCTAATGCTTGCCTACATTTTTTTATAAAGGGTGAGTGGGGAGGCCGGCTGGGGTAACTTTTCCACCCATCTTTCCCAGATGAATAATTAGTCTTAATCTGGAGCCCTTTTTTCTCAGGTCCCTGTGCTTGGCCTGCTGTTGCCCTGGCTGTCACATTGAAGGAAATCTGCCGTTCTGTACTTTTTCCATTGACTGTCCACACCCCTTCAAAGGGCAGTTGCAACATCTCCCTTCATGCTGCCTCAACGATTAAAAAGCATGACTTAGTGGAAAAAATCCTGACCTTCTTGGGTTCAGCCTGTCCTGCAGCTGTTTGAGATAAGATTGTGCTAGGAGGTGTTTTTTTTTTTTTATTAAAAAAGCTGCACACCACATTTTGCGGATATTTGTTTGTAAGGAAATGACTACTACTTAGTTTCTGGAAAAAAAAATCTGGCAGGCTATTTTCAAAGAAATTGCTCCAATTTGACCTAATGTGCTTAAAATAATAGCAGCCAAAGGTTAGTTTAATTATTATACTGCTATTTTTCTTGCATAGGAGGTTATTTTCATGATATTATCAGCTTATGTAACCTCCTGAACCACACTTTTTTTTTTTCCATTGCAACCTTCTAAACCGTGTAATGTCAAGGGTACTTTTTTCCTATCCTGAGTTTAGATAATGAGTTGATGCTTAAGAGCCACTGCCTGTACTTCCAGTAATGCACCATGTGCCTGAAACTGCCTTTGTTTGGCTGAGCAGAAGCCACAGAGTTCCAAGGAACAGCTACAGTCTCACTTGTGCCAGGAGTAACTAATAGCAAGTAGCTCACTCTACAGTGCCCAGGTTGATGTGACCATATTCAAGGACCTCGCCTGCTCTTGTGCACCAGAAGAGCACGTGGGTGGTGGGTGCTGCAGTGGGAGCTGTGCTCTTGCACCACTGTTTCCGGGACCAAGTGAATGTGTGCAAACAGCCCCTGATCTGTTCCTTGCCTTCTGTTACCTCTCCTGACTTGGCATTAAGTAGCAGCCTAATGGCTGTCTCAGGTTCGCGGTGTGGTTGCCACAAGGCTTTGCATGCAAGGGGGAAATGAGGCTGTATAGCAGAAGACTGAATATGGCCAAGGAGGTAGTGGTGCAGTTAATAGTTGCTAAGTTGAAGAACGAGTTGGTAGGATGTTATTTCGTTTTTTGTGGCCAGGGCATCCCAAGGTGGTGGATACCCATGTGATTGGCACAAGGAGAATGATGCTTCATGGTTAATGCTCAGGGCTGCTGGACGGGGAGCCTGCTTTTGTAGCTGCAACCACAAAGATCAAAGCAGGTCTTGTGCTCAAGCTGAGGCTGGCAGTGCTGCTCCCTGCAAAGATGCTCTTGTGACTCTCTTGAATGCAGACGATTTTCAAAGAAAAGTACAGCCACCTGACTTCTCACCCTGTCTGCAGCCTTGAGGGGAAAATGCATTTTGTCATTATCTTCTTTGGGGTGTTTAAATGTAACTGCAGTGTGAAATGGACACTCTGATAAAATTGTTTGAAATAACAGGTGGTAATTGTTTAATCCCCTGGTTACCTATGAGGAGTTCTGATGTGGCAAGTGGCTTTTCTCACCCAGCAGTTCTCTTCTGGTAGAGCTGGGGTTTGTAGCTGTTCCCCTAGTAAGTTATCTGTAAGTAATACAACCTTTTCTGTTCACATTGCAATCTAGTCATGCAAAACTTCTGCTAACACTGCACTAACAGTCTTTCCTGTACCCATGTTTCGCCTCAGTTCCTGGTAGGATCAAAGTGTGTGTCCCAGTGGCACTACCAGCAAATACGGGCCTTGGTGCTGCTGCAGTGCATGAGCTTGTGCATCCATATGGCGAGCTATGAGTTGGGAGGGGATGGATAAGGTAGTGGTCTATGCACCTTGAGAGGCTGGAGATAAGGGAGTCCTCCTGTTCCTTGCATCAGAAATACAGTACATGACTGCTGGCTATGTCACAGGTACCTCTTTCCTGAAGAAGTACAGTCCAGTAGCCAGTCCTTCCATACAATGAGTGTGTCTTCCTGCTGGGTTTCACTGCTGATGTATGGTAGCTGTAACATGCAGAATACTGCCAAAATTCTCTCTAAAATGTAGCTGAGCTTCTGTTTCAGGCTGGAACTGTGGCCCTGGAGCAATACCAGACGCAGATCCTTGCTGCAAGGGTCTGGACCACTCTAGCCCTGGGTTGCCTCCAGCAATTGCCTCCTCCTTTCCAGCAGCAGAGCCTGGAGAACAAGCCCGTTCTCATGTGCAGCTTGACCAGCAGCAGGAAATGAGATCTCAGACTCTCTGATCAAGATAGCTCAGTGTGCAAAGTTGAGAGCATTAATGCAAAAGCAGGGCTGGGGGAGTGGGGCGTTTGGATAAACATCCAAAAGGGCAGACACCTATTTGCTGAGCGCTATCCAAGCAAGTGCGTGCTTCGGAAGCCTCTTGGGCAGTGCTCATTTCCATTACTTGGAGACTCGAAAAGGTTATTTACAGGTGCAAGAGCATTCCCATCACTTGGTGTTTGACTCTGTGTCCAGACTAGTCTGCCCTGAGGACCTGAGTGCCTTGAGCTGGGTTTTGGCTAAGCCTCTTTGACTGCGGCCCCTCTCACAGACTGTTCCTTGGCTCTTTCAGATCTTCCCTGATCCCTCAGACTTCGATCGTTACTGTAAGCTGAAGGACCGCCTGCCCTCGATCGTGGTGGAGCCGACGGAGGGCGATGTGGAGAGCGGTGAGCTGAGATGGCCTCCTGAAGAGTTCCTCGTGCAGGAGGAGGACGAGGAAGAGGAGGAAGAAAACTGTGAAGACGCAAAGAAGGACAACAAGGAGCAATAAATGGCATCTGAGGAAAGGCAAGGGACTGCACCCTTCTGAAGGAAGAGCCACAGTTTTTTTGAAAGTCTTTTTAAAAAAAGACAAGTTCAATTTTGCACCTGCGAGATCTTAGTTTTTTTGTATTCTCTGTATCGAGAACTGAAGCCCTCGGTGTCACCCGACCTCCTGAGGAAGGAAGTAACGCAGAGAAATGTTTGCTGTTCTCAAGATCATTATCTGTATTTTTTCCGAGGCGGAGGCAGCAGTGAAATTCCAAGCACATGGCAGAGGGTGACCACGCGAGGACTGCTGGAGGGGGGAGCTCGGGGAGGGGGAGGAAAGTTGGCGATGGCAGCGTTTGGCTGGGAGCTGCCTCTGGCTAAAAGCATGAGAACAGAGCCGTAACATCCCAGATTTGCCTTTCTTACAGCTTCCATTTTGTGTGTTGGGGGGTGGAAGTGTGTCCATAGCGAAGCATGGCTAAATGCTCTAGCGACAAGGGGCCTGTAGCTCTCCCCGGTTCGGCACCTCCCAGGGTAAGGTGAGCGTCCACAGGAGTAGTTTGGTTTCTTGCTCTCGCTGTTGAGCCTGTTTTCCAACCACTTTTCCCAAAGCTGTTTTCTCCCCCTGTTTGCCTTTAGACTCTTACATGCTGAACAGCTGCATTTGCAGGATAATGTTAGGCTGCTGCTTGTATCTCTACTGCGATGCCCTAGTTTATCTTGCAGTGGATAGCGTGAGGTGATGCTGAAGGTGCTTCTGTCTGCAGCAAGAGCTCGTGTAGGTTTGAACACCTCAGACTTTTCTCTCCTGTTTGCTGAGGCCGCTGTGGTTGGTCTCATGTCATGTGGCACCCAAAGGCCAAGGGTGGAGATTTATGCCTCCTTACCTTGGCGTCCTTGAGGTTGTAAGGTTTCATGTCTCTTAATTTGCTGGTCAATGGGCTTGAGAGGGTTGGGGTGGGGTTGGGGGGGTCTCCTCTGGCTTTGCACTGCAGGGCCTCTTCAGTGCAGGACAGGCTGGTAGCAGCGTGTGTTGTGGGGCTGCCAGACCCAGAAATCATCCAAAGACGAAACACCAGATCTAGTGTGGATCACCAGTGGGGTCTTCTGGGAGAGGATTAGTCTGGGTGTCCTGAGACAAGATGCATTTCTGCTTCTTAGCAAGGGTGAAAAATTCATGGTTGTTTAATGAAGTGCAGACTGGCTTGTGAAGTCTGTGGTTGTGTCCTCTTCACCATATCCTGCCTCAAGGAGAAGTCATTGTCTCCATTTAAAGAGAAGGCCAGTCTGCTGCCAGACAGGGTAACCTGCTGCTTTCCTGGAAAGGGATGATCTTGCATCTTTGGGGACCAGCTCTGGAGCCAGTGGTCTTGGGATAGGATGAGAACAGTTACCACCTAAACCAAATCTGGGGTCATGGAAGAGAAAAAAAAATGTCAAGGCCTTAACCAAACTTCCATAACAATCCCAATGCCACCCCCCTTTGCTTATAACTCGTTCCATTTTTAAAATCTATTTGGACATGTGTGTATTTGTATTTTTAATACCTCATGAGTAGTTAAACGCTGGCGGGGTTTGGGAACTGCTTTTAACATATTGGCAGGATTGTTTTAGTCTTGTCTTGCTTGTGTTTAAACATAATGGCAATAACTTATCAGCTCTGTGTAACTGTTTTGGACAGATCGGAGTTTGGAGATGAGTTAGCACAAAGCAGGAGAAATTCGGTGTTCCTATGCCGTGGCTGGTCTCTGGTCCAGCCACATGGACCCAGTCATACATGCTCCCTGCCCATCTTGGTGGATGGCTGATCACTGAATGGTCATGATGTGGTGATACCATTTTCTCTAGTGATGGATTCAGCTGTTGTATCTGTAACACTTGTTCTAGTCTTGCTGTCTTACTGGAATGAGCTTGTACACCTGCATACCAGCCAGTTGTCTTATTTCTAAGTGTTACTCTCTATTGGTCTCTACCATCTGTACCACCAAGTCAAAGCTGTATATCAAAGATATTACTATGTGGGCAGCAGTGAGATGGCAATCCTTGGACTTCAGACCTGCTGTCTGCCCTAAAGACTTGCATATTTCTGTCTGCATCCTTTTTTTGGAAGTATTGTGTATATTTCTATTTGTTGTTGAACGTATCTAAAGAACAAAGCACTCCAGTAAAACTCCTCCTGTTGTATGATATACATTCTATATTTCTGTAATTCTTTTTTGAGCCTCAGGGAGAAGCTAGCATTTTTTTCAAACTACATTTTTGTCACTGTGACAGTTGTAAATAAAGTTTGAAAATGCTTTCCAAACATACTGGCTTTGTTTTTACTGCCAAAGCGGGTTGGGATGGTTAACCTTCCGAATCACGACCGGTCCTTGAGTTTCAGATCTTAGGTGTGCTGACTTGCAAGGATAATGCCAGTATCTGAAGAGGCTCGTGTCTATCAGCTGAGGCTCTTCTGTGAGCCTGGGGATGCTGGTTCCATGCATGTGGCTTCCCTCAGATCATGCCTTATGGCTTTGTAAACCTATTGACTTAGAGTGAGGGGCAGCATGTTTGCCTTCCATCTTCCTATGGCTGCTTATTGCTGTGTGAAAGGCTGCAGCAAACTGCTGCTCCAGCTTATTTGGTCCTGAAAAAAAATATCTGTATTTACGTCTGTAATCTACATCTACCCCCTTACGTAACCTCACGGAGCATGGAGTAATGGAGAGTGGAAACTATTCACAGCTGCTGTTAGTCATGTTCCCTGTGCATGCTTTTGCCCTGCCCTGAGCAACACGCACGAAGATAAGTCTTGCCTTCCTGTGGGATGTTGGGGTCTCAGCTGAGCTACCCAGGGCTGTCTGCTTTGGCCACTGCAGGTCTCGAGGTCGACTCTTCTTGAGTACTTGGTTGTGTCTTGTCACGCACTAATGGCTGTGTGCTACGGTTTGCGGTGCTGCTGGAGGAAATGGCGTTCGAGCGTGATTCTGAACTTGTTTGGTACCAAGGCAGTGCTCAGGGTATAGAAATCTGACCACACCAGGATTCAGTAATTAAACTTGTGTACTTAGTGGGATTAAATTTTCCACTAAAATCAGGTGATAAGAAGCAAATACCCTGGAATACCCATATATTTAAGACACATGGATAGAAGTTCCCGTGATTTGGCAGGTAACACTCTAATCTTACCTATGCAAACAAGCTCAGCTTGAGGCTAGTGTGTTATGTTTACATGAGACTGGTTTAGATACACTAATGACTATTAGATTGAATGCTTGAACTGAGGGCATGGTCAGTGTGTGAGCCCCACAGTTCAAAGATGAATTGTATTGGGCTCAACCCTCATGGATGATTTACGCCATGGAAACAAATGCAGTATTGAGGCTTCCCTTTCCTTCAGTCAACCTCTAACTAAAGTGCCTTGATTTCTTCTTTTCCTTGGGCATGGAGTTATCGGCCTTGTAGAAGCTGCTGCAGCATTTCTGAGATGAAGTCCTCGTCTGAAATCAGTGAAGATGTTCACTCCTTCCCCAGAACATTTCAGTTTAAAATACAGCACTGGTTAGGGAAACTGCAAATGTATTGAACTTGTCTGCTACTTCCCGTGCTTCACACAAACAGGTTTTTCAGGCTTGTGTCACAAAGGAGCCACTCTCTTTGTTTCCTGATGCATCATGCTATTTTGGGGCCAGTCTGGCCTCTCAGTTGGGCTTGCTCTGCCAAGCGATCTGCTTTGTATCAGCTTGGAGCAGTGCTGCTGGGAAGGGGCTCTTTCCTGCTCCTGTTGTGGTCAACTTGCATCATCAAACGAAAATGGGCTTGCTGCTGAATGGATGAGCCTGAATCATCCCAAAACATTGATGGGTGGCATAAAGATCTCTCTTTGCACATAGAGCAATGTTTCTTCTGGCTCTCATTTAAACTTGAGACATTTGTCCTCCCCAAAGCTTTGCCCTGTAGTTGTAACACAGCAAGCTCTGCACTGCTGTCCTGCTTAGTTCAGCCTATATTCAATCTCCCAAATACTTCATTTGTAGTTTCACTGTGTACCCACTTCTGTTTGGCTTCATCAAAGCACACAGTCACTTCAAACACGCTGTGCAGATGAACTGTTGGCATCTGGTTTTGCCTGTGTTTGGGTGCAGATGAAAAATTTTTGCTCTGTGGGAGTGCAAAGATAATTCATCATCAGCATTCCATATAGGGAGCAGCCACCCCTAGGATACAGCTCCCCTTGGTGCAGGTCAAAGTCCTGCTCTGGTGTAAGCACACTCTTTATCATTGCAAGCAACGGGAGAAGCTGAATTGTCTTCCGGGTGAGCTGTCTCCTTCCAATTTTAGTCCCTGTAGGAAGTTCCCAGCAGCTGAGGACATGGAGTTTCATCCCTGTGATGTTGATCTGCCTGGAGATACCTTGAAGCGCAATCAAAACTAAAACAAAATCTCTTAAATCTATTCCCCTGGAACAAACTAAGGGATGCAAGGAGCAACAGCCTGTAATGTACATGCTCCGAGCTCTCAAAAAGCAAACCCGGGCACCAAGCACCTCCATGTAAACAAGACAAATTACTACTCCTAAATCCTTACTTGAGGAGAAAAGCTCTGGTTCAAGTGATGCCTTTTCACTTACATTTGGACAGGAAGCAAAGATCTGGGTCTGGACCTGGGAGAAGCACAGCAGAACTTAAATATTCACCTGCCTGACGCCCCCAAGGTCGGTGGGTCTGTGTCGATGCCTCTCTGCCTCCAGCAGCACCTCGCGAGTGCGTGTCCACACGTCCTGCTGCAAGGCTGTTGCTGGGTGTTTCAGGGTCCCCCGGTGAAAAGCTGGATTAAAGGGTTGGTGGGGGCAAGTGGGTGGCACTGTGGCCTGTTTAAGGTTTCTTTGCCTGTGTGTATTCAGGCAGGGGTGGAACGTGCTCCGGCTCCCTGCGGCAGAAGGGCAGCGTGCGAAAGTGTGGGACATCCCTTGAGCCTTGGCTCATCAGTGGCTCTCCCGGAGGTGGGCAGTGCCAATTGCACAGTGGCATCGGATTTTCAGCCACTTGGGTTAAAAAGGTGTCTCTTTTCTACATCCACAGTGATCATCTACCTGCAGAAAGGGTTGTGCAAGCCTGGATGGAGACCAGCTTTGCCGAACTAAGCTCAAACCTGTCCTAACAAAAACGTAAGTTTATGAACAGTCTTTTTTAGGAGGGGGAGGGAAGAGGCTTCATGCCCAACACCTATGAAGGAATTGAGTGCAGAAGCCTGTTTCACCCAGGAAATTCCTGGGACTGGGAGTAGTGGTGTGTGCGTGTACATGGTGAGGAGCAGGGCTGGAGAGAACAAGAGCTGCTGCCAAGCGAGCAAGGACACTGTGGGTGCCTGCTGGCCTGGGGCAGGAAGGGAAGAGGATGGGATGGGGTTGTAAGGTGTGTGACAGTGGGGAGCTGCTCTGCCAAAGGTCCTTTGTGGCTCCATGGTTTCATGCCTGAAGGGGTGGATGTGCAGCCAGGACATAGGCTGGGGCACCCATTACCCTCATCAACTCCCAACATTTGGTCAGTGCAAGTTCACTTGGAGGAAGGGATGAGCAGGGCTCAGCTTTGTCATGCTGTGCTGATGGCCCCAGCTATGTGAGCTGAAGGCCTGGGGTAGCAGGCGGTGCAGTTTGAGTGCCAGAACTGGGAACAGACCAGCTGGGAAAGAGTTTCAGAGCCTGAAAATGTCTTCAAGCACAACGAGTCATAACCCTTGCTAGTGAAACAACATCAACAGAAACTACTTCGGTGGGGCTGGAGCATGGATAATACAATGATGGGGCTCTGGTACATCCCAGAAGATGTGGATCATGGCTTCCTGGGGCTAGTGGGAAGCCCTGGGAGATCAACTGGTCTCCACATTGTGGGGGAGAGCACCAGCCTTTATCCTCTGGTCCCACCTTCCTTTTAACAACTAAAAGGGGAAGGAGTGGGCTCAAGGCAAGAAAAGTAATTTTTGTTATTTTGTTTCAAATCAGGCTTTCTCCTGTCAATGAAGAACGTTTTCCCCCAAGCCATGTTATCAGTTCCATGAGAGTTGTGTTGTGCCTTTTCTACGTTGAAACAAAAAATTGGAGCTCCGTGCTTGGGGTCAGAGACCTGTGTGTTACCCACCAAAGGCAGCAAAGATAGGACAAGAAGAGGTGGAAGACAGCAGTGGCTGGGGGGGACACAAGGAAACAGAGCCTGGAGGGGTGAACTCCTGCCCATCACGACAGGCAGCTGAGGCATAACAAAGTGAAACACACTATTTTGAGAGCCCTGAGGGGTGGAAAGACTGAGCAGGGAGGAAAGCCGCAAAGGAAGCACACACCGAGCACTTGTTCCCTGCCAGGGCTGTAACCACACAGGGTTACCGTAGCAGCGACCATCAGCTTCATCTGATAAAAATAAGCAAGGAAGTCAAGTGTACGAGAGGGAGAGGATGTCAGAAGCCAAGCATGAAAATGTCACAGCAGCTTTGCTTTCATTTTCAGTCCTTCCTTCTTTATTCAGCCCTCAGCCGGTTCAGGAGCCCAGGTATTTGCTGCCCCATCTGTCCCAGAGTGTGTCCTGCCACTAAGCACCTCTCTCCCAAACAGTTCCCTGGCCAGGAGTGTTCGTGGCCGTGCGCTGGTGCGCACAGTGCCCTGCCATACATGTGGGGAGCCACATGCACACAGCCTACAGCTCTGCTGCAAGCTGCAGGGATGGAGCAGCAGCCAACGCCTCGTCCAACTGCAGCCAGGCAGCTCCTCACCTCCTCCTCCAGGGTCGCACTGGCTGGTGCCTTTGACTCTGGCCTCCAAAGGTGAGGATCAATACAAGGGAAAACACAGGAAAAAAATCCCAGAGCGGTCACTGGCGCATAACAGCTGCTCCTGCTCTTCTCCGTGCTGGGAATGGCTCCGCTAGGGTGAGGAGATGGCTCAGGTTTGCAGCTTTCTCCAGCTTCGCGAGGTTTGGAAAAAAGGTGGCTGTGTTAAAAGGGGTTTGAGCTCTTCCCCACGGGTTCTCTGCATTCAGAAGTAAGAGCCAGGCAGGTTACAATCAGCTCAACAAATATTTGTCAAGCACAAGCCTTCCTGAGCGGTGTTTGACAACTCTTTTCCGCTGCTGTTGTTGCCAGCACTGCGGCTGTCAGGTCTGCTGTGGATGCTGCCTGCGGGGTGAGGACCGGCTCCCGCTGCAGGGAGAGCTGCAAACACGTTTCCCCTGGTGAAAACAGCGCCTCTTTGGTGGCCGGATGACAACAACCCTGGGTCCCGAGGGCTGCAGGTGAGCTGGCTGAAGTTGGGTGGTCTGGCGAGCTGCAGAGGTGGAGCTCTCTGCCATGATCCCTTGGATGGAGAAACCCTTTCCAGTGTGCTGAGAGGGCTCTGTGTGCGTGCATGTCTGTTTGTGTGTGTGTGTGTGTGTGATTTGCCTCTCAGCCCCCTACCCTCCCCTGCTCTGCTGTCCATAGCTTGCTTTACCTATTGAGTAATTGGCACATTACCACATTGATTTGGTGGGTTCAATCCAGTAATGCTCCTGCTAGTGGGATTTGGGATACCTTCACAAGAGGGGAAGACAGAGATGGCTTCAGAACAATGGGACTGAGAGGCAGCTTTGCAGGGGCTCCTCAGTCCCCAACAGGCTCAGCTGATCTGTGCTGGCATATTATCCCCTGCACCCAAGGACAAAGGGACTTTGTAGTGTACAGTCTCATGACCTGTCTCTATCCATGGGTCACTCAGCTGAGTTGAAATGGGATTTGGCAAAACCTGGAGTGCTTGGATGTGGATTCCTGGCTGGGTCTGCTGTAGGTGCCCATGTGTGGTAAAGAGAAGACCCTGTGGGTGTTTGTACGGGGCAGGCGAGAGCTGCATGGTACTGTGCACCCCATTACTGCTCCCAGCGGACACCCAAGCTGTCTGGCCCATTCCAGAGCCTTTCTCAGCTGCCCAGAGGTGCTTGCTGCAGTGTGCTTCCTTTCCAGTGGCCTTTCTACTTTTTCTTGGTAGCAGCCCAAGCGATTTCTCCAGGGCCTCTCCTCCTACCTCTGCCTTGCTCGATGTGAGGAGCCAAACCTCTGTAACTATTCCTGACCTCTGTAAAATATGATTGGCCACAGAATGCATGAAGGATAATATTTGACTTAAGTGACTATTTCATTCTTTACAGGGACCTGCCATCAGTGACTTTCCGCATCTGCCTCTTCCAACAAACCTTAGCCATTTGTCTACAAGGAAGGTTCCTGGTGTGATGCAACAGCAGTCAGTTTTGAGTAAACCTGATCAGAAGAAATCTCTAGAGCCACTGCTTGTCAGAAGAGATGGTTTATTTGGCTGAGTTTCACCCAGGAAGCCAGCAAAAAGCTCCCATTTGCAGCCCCTGTGATGCCACCTCCCACGCTGGCACTGGGCTGGTCATGCTGAGCTGCCTCTGTTGTGATTAAAACTTGGGTGGTTAGTCTGAGATAGTGGTTAGGTCTCCTCCTGTATGCCATGGAAGGGAGTAAACACCTCCAGAAGGTGAATCATTTTAATAGCCTATCAGGAAAGAATGACTTCTTGGAGGTCCTCCTGCTAGTAAGAGGATGGAGATGAAAACCATGAAGTTGATTAGAGGGGTGGAGCACCTCTCCTGTAAGGAAAGGCTAAGAGAATTGAGATTGCTCAGGCTGGGATAGAGAAGGCTTTGGGGTGACCTAATTGCAGCCTTCTAGTACTTGAAGGAAGGCTACAAGAAAGATGGAGAGAGACCATTTACAAGAGCATACAGTGACAGGACAAGGAAGAATGGATTCAAACTGGAAGAAGGTAGGTTTAGATCAGGTATTAGGAAGAAATATTTACTGTGGAAGTGGTGAGGCACTGCCACAAGTTGCCCAGAGAGGTTGTGAATGACCTGTCCCTGGAAGTGTTTAAAGCCAGTTTGGGCAGAGCTCTGAGCAACCTGGTCTAGTGGAAGGTGTCTTTGCCCATGGCAGGGGGGTTGGAACCAGATGATCTTTAAGGTCCTTTCCAACTGAAACCATTCTATGTTTCTACAAGTTGGCATGCCCAGCTTTCAAGTAGCTGAAGGCAGATGAGCTGAACCTCACCCCTGGTTTCTTTTGTGCTTTCATCTTGTTTTGTTTGCCCCTTCACATGTCAATGTCCCATTTCTGTAGTGTAATGAGATCATATATGCACCCATGGTCAGCCATTCTGTGTTTGTCCAGTGGACTGAATTCACTGGAAAATTCACATTTCTTAATCACCACAAAAATAACCCCAAACCAGCAGGGCATCAGTCACATGAAGGGACACAACAGGGTGAAAAAAAACCCCAATGGGGAATGGAAAGAATGAGGAAAACACAGCAAGACTGCAATGAAGACCATGGAGGTGGAAGGAGAGGTGGCAGGGGCAACAAACCCTTGAACTTGATGAGCTTCATCCTGCCTGAGCTGAGGAAAAAATTTAGATCAAGAAGATTAAATAGACTCACTGTTTTTTGTCTCCAGCCCCTTGTAGGGTCTGATCCTGTTTTCTCCCTTGCTTCTGCAGCGAAAACCTCTGGCTGTAGGTGGGTCTTGTGCAGTACCCCTGTATTTCTGCATGCATTGGAGAGTCACTGTAACACATGGCAGACAAGCACAACCTACTCATCAGGAATCACCTCAGTTATTCAGGAAAAGTTGTTATTTCCACTCTAATTTTTCATACTAAAATGTTGTGGACTTATTTCTTGAACATTTTTCTGTTTCCATGTGTACTAGCAGCGGTGGCTAGCCTGTGCAGGTTGGCTGGACTAGAGTCTTCCCACAGGTTTGAAGGGGTTGCTGGTCTTTCAACCTCCTCTGCTGGGGTCTCACAACTGGTCTGTCCCACCAGGGAAGAAAATACTGGGACCAGCAGGATGCTAGAGGAAACAGCAGCTTCCCCTGTCCCTCACAAAGCGCAGGCTCTCTTTGAAAGGTTTCATAGGCTAAACACCCATCAGCAGTGGTAGGTAGCAGACTGCCACTCGCCCTTCATCTGGCTGCAGATGCAGCAGTGCGTGGTGATGTACGAGAAGTAAAACCCTCTGTGAGAAGCACAGATGAAAGGCACTGTAAAAACACGGTAGGAGAAGCATCGTTAGCAAGGAGAGTATTTTCACTTTCCGTCTGTCAGTCTGCCTAGAGGTAACTAGGAGAAATGAGAAAATGATGCCTCTAAAGTTTTATTTTGAGTCTGATCAGCTCTTTGCAAGGTAAAGACTCAGTCTAGAGCTACTTCAATGATCAAATGCTTAACACAAAGATGTGTGGAAGGGCTTGCAGGTTTAGCACCTGTTTTCCTCACTTGGCTGCCTTGGTCCTCTGGACAAAAGCAAGTCTTAGGAAATGACTGCCAAAGCTTTGCCTGTGACCAAAGCACGGTGGAGGACTGGCAGGAGATGGAGTAACTGACAGGAGCTGATAACAAGCTGACTTTGCTAATTACTGTTTTTAAAGTCCAAAGTCATTGGAAAAAATGAGTAAAGTTATATTTCACGCACTAACGACAAGAAGAAAGTGCACTGGAATGTCTGAGTCACTGCTCCGAGCGCTCTTAATTATACAGAGATATAGTTTTCATACGCTGTGTTACATATTACAAATGTGTGGAGACGCTTGGAGCAGCCTCATGTTTGTCATTACACATGTTGTTTACCAGAAGATTTGAGGCTGGGTGAGATGACCCAGTGGGCTGCAGTTAGAGGGTCTTTTTTGTTGGTGTTTCCTTTGGTGGTATTTTTTTTTTTTTGGTAGGTGGGTTTTTTTTGTTTTGTTTTTTTTGTTCTGTTTTGGTTTTGTTTTGTTTTTGTTTTGTTTCATTTTGTTTTGTTTTTGTTGTTGTTTGGGGGGGTTTGGGCTGGTTTCTTTTGGGGGGGTGTGTGTTGTTTTTTGGGTTCTTTTGTAGGTGATTTTATTTGTTTTACAGAAATTTGGAGAGAAGTCTGAAACCGGCATACTGAAATAGTGGGTTATGATTCTCTTGCACATGCAGGAGCGTGGCTTACCCACCCACCTGCTTTGTGCAAGCACACACTCACACGCAGTGTGCTTTTCACCCTGGGTCTGCACGGTGCCTTGCTCAAATCCTGCCACGGTGCTTGGTCCCATGGGAGTTGCTCTAACGCAGGTAACAGGTTGGTGCTCTGTGTGTGTGTGTGTGTGTGTGTGTGTGCCAGCCCCTTGCTGGCAGCCAAAGTGGCACATGGAGACCAACCGCTGGCCCAAACTTCACCGTGCAAACTGAGGCGATTGCACAGGTCAGGGCACGGCTGGTCCCTGCTGACAGTGAACCTTCAGTGAGGGGCGGTGGACCTGGGGAGGTCTGTCTGGTGTCCTGGGTGGAGCAGGCTATGGGTACCTCCACCTTGGCAAAAGGATGCTGCTCTGGTAGGTCCTGGGCTATACTGCCAGCCTTGGGTAGGTGCCTCAGGTGCCCAAAGGCATTGCAGAAGGCAGGAGGTATCTGTGCACAGCATACTTCCTTGACCATCACGTGGGCTTCCTGGGTAATCCCAGGGCAACGAGGATGCGGGCCCTGCTGTGAGACAAGTTTCCTACGGGCACATGGACCATGAGCTGGAGACCCAACACTGGTATGCACTGCGAGGTGCAACGATAGCCCTTCACTGAGTGACCTCCTGGGATGCTGGTCCCAAGGCTGTGGGCAGAGTTCAACACCAAAGGCAGTGCCAGCCCCCGTAATTGGGCACACTGATAGTACTTTTCCTGGATTACCTTTGCACCCATGTGACCACGATTTCCCAACAAAGCATGCAAGCAATTAAGGAGCTAAGGCCTCATTAAAAAATCAACCACACAACAGGGCTTGTGACAGGTAGTTGGTGTCTCCACCACAATTACCCAGTAAGTAAAGGCTTTGGAAAAATCCAGCATGGAAAGAGTTAGGAGCTCAGTTGCGTAATTCCTTTAATAAGTTGTTTTGTCATGAGCCATATCACAAACAGTCTGGAGTGGGGGCAGGAGGACGGGAAGGAGGAGGAGGAGGATGGTGAGGAGGACGGAAGGCTCCTCATAGCCCCCGCAGGCTGAGGAGGCTGTAGGTCGTTAACTCCTGGTGACTAATGTCGTTATCTATTTTTTTCCCCTTTGAAGTGGTAATGTTTCATATGTGGTTTGGCCTCTTTATCCTCTTGTTCAAAACAAGTCTGTTTGCCTTTTCCTTCTCATCCTCCGATGCTGCCCTACCTTGAGACGGGAGGGATGTGTGGGGCAGCTTGCTGGGGGTGTAGGTATGCAGCACTACACAGTGGACTGGGGGTCAGGGGACGTATCCATGTGGGAAAAAAAGGGGAAACTTATGAGTTTTGGACCCCAGGTTTTTATCCTCTCCAGAGGAGGTGGCAGCATCTGCAGCAAGGACCTCAACCCATCCTGCTTCACTGCCACCAACATTTCCCCAGCCCGTCAGCTGAGAGACACCACCACTGCAGTGAGGGCTGGTCTTTTTTATAACGTAACCTCACGTGAAAATAACAACTGTTGGATGGACTGGCTTTCTGCTGGCCTGGGTTCCTGGGAAACACAGCAGTGGGGACCCCGTGCCTCCCCACTCCCAGGGCAGGGGGCAGCTGACAACCAGAGCCAGCTAATTGCTGCAGGAGGCTGAAGATATCGGCAGTTAGTTACTTGTGCTGTGGCCAAGCCCCACCGAACATGTCAGATAAGCTGGTGTCCCAAGGTGCTTGGTTTAGTCCCCCTGGGCCTGGCTTTCCACTGCACCAGGGTTTTTTTTTTTAGCACATTTATTATATTTTCCATCCTATGCTGGGGATGGTGCCTGCTTATTAGTGTCACCGTTATCCCAAGAGGGAGAGAGGCCCTCTGGCAGCAGGAAGGCTGGAGGTGACATGTCTGCTTTCCAACACAGTCGTAGGAGAGCAGGGGCAGGGCAGCATCGTCAGGCAGCAATTGCACGTGCTGGGATGTGCCCCATGAGTGTTGGAGCATCTCAGCCTCTTGTGTTTGCACACACGTGTCTGCATACATGTGTGTGTGGGTGTTCAGCCAGCTCCCTGCAAGACGAGGTTTTCCCTGTGCTACACAGTGCTGGCTGTGAGGGTGTGGGAGCACACACGTGCGTGTGGTCATCGAGTCTTACTCCTGCTCTCCAGGGTGCACCAGGATTCGTTTCTTTCGGGGAAAAACCCTAACCAGGCTGAATGGCACAAGAAATGACCAGAATCACAGAGCTGAGACACCGTTAAGCATGAAAAATATAATAGGAGCTTTCTGGTAATGGCAGCCTGAGGTGTTTTATGATTGCAGGACAGTGTCATGAGATGGACAAGGGGAGAGGAGAAGGGGGGCCCTCTCCCAGCTCATGTCTACTTTTTCCCTTTTGGAAAGGCATTGCTTTTGTATTTTACATCCAAACATTTTTCTCCCAGCTGCTACCCCAAGCTCTGAGTGTTTCCTCTTCTTTTTGAAGGGGTCAAGGAGGGGGCTGAACTGAGAGTCTGGATGGAAAGGTGCAAATTCAGCCTCAGCATTACAGACCACACCAAAGGAGCCACAGGTCCTCCTGCTTCTGGAGGGATAATTAGTCCCCAGAGGTGGCTGCTTGCTGCTGTTTTGGGGAACCAGTTTACAAGTCAGCAACTAGAGCATTAAGGATCAGCTATTAGAGGCAGCTGAGGGTGCAGAAAGGGAGGAATACTTAATTCGAACAAGAATTTTAAGCTTGAGGCCAGACTGGCTGCACTTGCAGAAGGGAGTGAAGGGGGGGGAAATCTAATTTTTAAATAAGTGCTATCCCACCTCTGCCTTGTGCCAGCCGACCCCTGGCTCCCTCTGCCCCCAGCAACAGTCTCCTTACCAGGATGCAGAAGGGAAAAAAAGGAATAAAAAGAGAACAGGGAAATTCTTGAGATTCTTTCCAATGGAAAAAATGTCTCCACTTATCACTCAGTGTCAACAGCAGCAGACACCTGTGCTTAAACACCCAGCAACGAGTGGCAAGCCAAAAGGTAACCTAAAGCCTCTGCTCCTACTTCCCCCCGTGTACACAAGCAGGACAATGGACTTGGACACCTCTCCATCAACCCAGTGGGGCTGTGGCCGGTTTCTAAAACCGTGTGAAGGCAAGCTGAGAGGTGGCAAATCTGGCAGCATCCCGTGGTCAGGAAATGCCTGCAGCCTGGCTGAGGCATTATCATGCATTCCTTAATTAGACTGTCACCTACTTATCCTCCCTCCTCCCCATCCTCCCTCAAGCTCTTGCTTCACCACATGCAGTGGTAAGCTGTGGCACTTACTATTTTCCCATCCAGTCAGCCTGCGTGGGAAGCTCAGGAAGAGAGTTGGTGGACATGGTACAATGTGCTAGGTGAGCACTGGGAAGCCTAGCACGCACTCCCCAGTTAGGTGAAGCAGGGGACCTATACTCCTGTGTGAACTGATGCTCTGTGGTTGACAGCGTAGTTTGTCCTCATGGTGCCACAGCATGGCTCCTCATGCTGGCACACCTGAGCCACGTGCTTCCCATCTTCACCTGCTGGGAATGCCAGGCCCTTCACATACTGCTGCTGCTGGGGATTTCTTGGTCATCCCATCAAAGCTCCTGCTCTTCCTACTGCCCTGTCCATCACTCAGAGTGCTAACAAGCACACATGAAGCAGAGGGGAGGACCTAAACAGACTTTTCCCCATTCCCTTCCTACCTTCATTACCAGGTTCTTGTTCATGAAAAACACCAAGGTTTTGGTGGTGAGGACCTCCAAACATTGCAGCAGCCTTGTGTTTTTCAGGTCCTATACCATGCTAAGCTGTTTGTAGTAAGCCATGAGCACCCGACGGTCTGCTTCCCGTCCCTCAGTTCTCACACGTTTCCTGTGTGATCTTGAGCAAGCTCCTTATTTTCTACATTACTTACTTAATTAATGCTTAATTTCAGCTTGATTCCTACCTGTGAAGAGCTGAAATAATAATAATAATAGTGATAATAATGGCAGTAATAATAATAATAGAGTAATCAAGGTCATTCACAGAACATATAGAAATATCTTTCACGTGAATACACGGAAGTGATCAGTGATTAGTGAACATAAAATCGTAGAATGGTTTGGGAGGGACATTTGAAGATCATCTAGTCCAACCCCCTGCAATGAACATACATCACCAGACATCCCTGTTCACAGATCCATCATGTTTCCTTCATTATTTCCATTGCTGCTCCTTTTCTCTTGGCTTAGTTAGTGATAATACTACTGAGACGTTTTCTAAATAGAAAACATTGTCTCTTGCAGTCAATAGGATTTAATTTATCCTGTTAGGAAGATGCATCTTGGTTAAAGTCCATGCATCCCACAGCATCTGAGCCACCAGAATGGAACATTGGCTCACATCTGCCTCCAAGACCTGGTACATCCTGGCTGATGGTTGTTACCTGAAGTACTCGGATTTGGTGTATGCTCACTCTCAGCACCTCTTACAGCAACACAGATGTGCTGTGTGGGATGTCTAAATTTGAGGACAGGGTAAAGGAGAGATCCTTTCCCAGTGGAAGTTTAATTGTTTAAACTGTTTAACTCTTTAATCCCACGTTATTTTGCTAATAGAGTTCAAAACAGTGAGAGTTTTACTAGCATTGCTGTATCATTTGGGGAAGTGGTTTTTTTTTCTCACGTTATCCAGTGTTTTTCCCCCAAATCAAACCACTAAGGAGCATCCGCTAAGCGCTGCATAATTCAGCATCATTTGGTGCCTGTAATGCTACAATTACTCTTCAAGGCTCATTTGCTTCAAGGTCTTCAGGCTGTGGAGTTACGGGAGTGTGGTTAGTTGATTTTCAGGAATGTCTACTCTCTAGCAGGGGCTGGAGGAGGAAAGAACCGAAAAGAAATGCATGCAAATTCAATGACATAGCAGGAACTTTAGAGGCATTTCAACACAGCAATACCCACAGGCAAAGAAATTGTAATTGTGCAGGGGAAATACAGCCTTGCCAAGTCCTGTGATTTTATCAGGAGTCTAGTAATTTCCAGACTGTCCTTAAAAGCCCAGCTGCTGGAGTCATTTCATTGTCAGGGAGTCTCAGCTTCCTTTTAAATGAAAAAGAGCATTTCCAGTCCTTTGCCCCCCACCCCCACCTCCAAGAAAATCTTTAGAAAGTAAAGTATGCTGAAGGTTCAGAAATTGAAGGAAAAGAGAACCTAGGTCATACCAAAAACAAGCAGAAAAACTAACACAAAGATGCATAATCAATGCCATACTTGTGCAGTGGGGTTTTTTGGGGTTTCGGAAAAACTCAGTGCCAAAACCAGACCTATCCCACTCTTTACCTGGACACCTGATTTGCAGACACTTGGATTTGTCCTAGGCTTCAGCCTTAGCTTGGAAAAGATAAGCCCCCAGGATGGGACAGGTGCTGAGGCTCCACCCTTGCTCTTTTTTTTCCTCCTCTCCTTATTTTCACCCGTAACTTTCAGTTTCCCATCTCTTGGGGCTCTTGTCAGCCCTAGAAGTGTCTGCAGGGCAGGCGTGAATCATGAGGAGCGTAGGCCCCAGGGCCGGCTGAATTCTGTAGTTGTCATGGTGGAGAGGCAAGGGAAGGAGAAAGGCAGCCGAGCAGCAGGGCAGGAGAGGAGTTTGCCTTGACCTGGACGTCACCTGCCTCTCTGGGGAGGGCTGTTATGAAGACCTGAGGTGGGATGGGTGCCTAAACGGAAAGTGAAAAGACCATCTAGCTTTTCTTTTTCAAGCGACGAACCTTTCCCTCCAGAAAATGCCACTGGGCTTTTCTGTTAGAGGCCTTACGACTTTACAGCTCTTTTCAGTAGTACCATAAGTCTGTCCCCTCATTCCTCAGAGGGGTCACGCGAGCAAGGCTGGAGGTAAATATAGTCAGAGAAGGGAAAACAATGTTTTTAGAAGCTTCACTCAGTACTGGATCAGCACCCAAAGGTTTCAGCACTTATTTTGAGTGTGTTTGGACTTAGCTGGGCTGCTGGAGGCAAAAAACGAGCTCTGTCACATCGTTTGTTCTGATTTCAACAGGCCCATGGCAATGCAAGCACAGTGCCAATTTTCTCCAGCCCTCTGGAATAGCCCTCTGGCTAACCAAGACGCTTCCCCATGCATGGAACCTGGTGGCTTTAATCTTTTCCCGGCAAGCTGTCAACTATCACAGAAGAGGTACGTTCACGGCGCTCTCTCCATAGATTTGCTGCTGATTCAAAATACGAACGCCAAACTTCCAGGATGGATTTTGAGGGTTTCGTGTGTGGAAGTACGAAGTGTTGCAGTTCTGCAGGACACTTATGGAGCTGTATCCACTGTGGTGTGAGAAGCTGTTCGACATGAAAACCAGGTACTGCAGGCTGAGCCCTTTCCTGCAGTGCCTTTGCGCCAGCGGCTCTGCCAACAGCTCGGCTGTGCAGAAAGGGCTCCTGCACCCTCAGTGCAGCACTGAGCTCTGATCCCCTTTGCTCTTCATATTTCCATGAAGTCTCCGTCTCACTGCCTGCATGATTCTGCCAAAGGTTTGGATTCATAATGTTGCCAAAAAGTCTTGCTGAAACCAAGAAGTGAAAATGTTTCTGTTTCTGAAAGGTCCCATATTGCTGCTGACAAGGAGTGAACTCTTTTTTTCCATAGACAAAACCCCAAACGTCTATTTTGGCTCTAATAGATACTAACTTCAACCTAAGGAAAACAGCAACAAATCAGGAAAGCCAAGTTTCCTGCAGAAAGCCCAGTGTTTGTCTGTCCGGTAACTGAGAGCTAATTCCAGGAATAAAACAGCTGCTATCCTTGCACACAGGCAGTTGTCTTGGAATTTAGAGAGGAAATGAAATGGGGAAAGGAAACAACAACAACAAATTATTAAAACATCATGTATAAAACCATGCCAGAGGTATAGAGCAGCAGAAGCTCTCCTTCAATGAAGCACTCCATGACTGCTCAACAGGTCAGCAAATACTGCAGGTGAAATTCTGAGTCCTCTGAAGCTGACTGTCAAAATGTGGAGGCTGGATTTTTCTCACAGACCAGGCTGTGCATGTGTGCATTTTGCCTAAAATACTTGTAGTTTGTTTCATGCTGTTCATGGGAAATTCTGAGTCCCAATCCATGAGAAAACAGTGACTGAGATGAAACCAGCATCAAGTCAACAAAGTCCTGCAAGCACAGAGAGAGACTTCAGAACCTAGGAAGACATGGTCATCAAGACAGTTTCTGCTGATGATTGAGTTGAGAGTTCTCCCTATGTGAGAACTTGAACAACACCCATTACTTTATCATCTCAGTCCTTCATCTTCTTTATCACATTCATTCTTGTGCAGCCCCAGGAGATGGAGGTCTCTCCTAGCACAGGTGATCAGGGAGATTTACTGATGTCCCTTAATCTGGCTATAAAAGGCCTCTGTCTTCAGCTGTGGCTTAGCACTGATGCAAGACCTTTTTCTGGTGCACCTCTCTTTTGTCTCTGCCCCTTCCTCTCATCAAGTTCAAAATGGTTTCCTCTGTATTTGGTAGGGATGCTCTTCAGGGAAGAGCAACACCCTGAAGTAATGCCCTCTTATTCATGCTGTGCTGTTCTCACTGAGGGTTTCTGCGTGCACAGAAGTTGTTCCTAGCTTCCCGTTGCCATGCCTGCTTTACCCTCCCATCCTGTATTCCCCTCTCCTCCACAAATTCCCTCTGTGAGTCTCTAATTTTCTTCTGTCTCTTGATTCTGCTTTGCTGTCTGTCCCTGCTGATGTGTGTGGCCTGGGTGAGGTGGTCTGAAGGGGTTTGCCAGCACCTCAGGGCCCTGCTGGCATCCCCTCCCTTTGCAGGAAGCTCCTCTCCTTGTCCATGCAGAAGGCACTGGGCCTGTCTGCAACGTGACGTTAATCTGCGTGTGCCAGAAAACACCATGTGTCTGCAGAAGAGATGGCCTTGGACCAGCTGAGAAGCTGACATCCCTCAAAAGCCTTTAAAGCTCCTGTCATTGGGTCTTCAAGGACTTTGGAGTAATTTTGCATCTTCTAGATTGCCAGAGGAAAAAAAAATCTTCCCCTGTCCTTGTTGCCTTTTCCACTGTCAGAAGCCCCCCGGGGAGGGAGGAGCTGTGCTCCCAGCGTCTGACTGCCCCTCGCTGTGCTGCTCCCGCGGCAGCAGGTGGCCAATCACCAACATCACCGTGCTGTTTGCTTTGCCTCCCTTCAAGGTGCCACCGCTGTCAGGGAGCTGTGGCTGGGGCATCCTGCTGGGATGCTTTGCTCTCTCTTCCTCTCTCCCCAGCAGCCTCCTGACTGCATGGGAACAATGGGATGACGTGTCTGGAGCCCTGTGTGCTAACTCCCCTTTGAGGCTGTCACACCAAACAGGAAGCACAAACAGCCCCAGAATAGTAATTAAGTCCTGGCTCTGCTCCTCAGCAGAGGTGCTCCCAAGGAATGCTGCCTGCCAGACCCCTCCTCACACGGCTGAGCTGTTCTGCCCCTCACTGCGTTCCCTGAGCCTGGTGCTTTGACTGGACCATGGTCGTCTTCTACCTGGGACTGGCAGGCAGGTGGATTTTGGGACATGCCTTACCCTGGGAGAGTTGGGGCTGAGAAGCGATGTTTCCTTTAAAATTGGCAGAACCCTTGGGAAGCTGAACCAGGAGGTGACCCTGGTTTCAAGGACAGATCACAGAGGGGAGGCTGTGCTGTCCCTGCTCCTGTCACCCCTGCTCTGAGGCAGGCTGCTTGTTGCCAGAATTACAAACATCCCATTGACCTGCCAATAACTCACCCTCTCAAAACTCATTTTCCCTGTTGCACCAAACAGTGAGGTGTTAGCACATGAGCTTGCAATTGCTGCTGGGGTGTTGTTCCCTCTGTAACACATTTACTGGGACATCTGTTGAAATCAATAGACCATTAGGAAGTACCCTGTAAGGGTGTTGATCCAAGTGAGGATGCACACCAGGTAGAAGATGTGTCATCCAGATTGCAGGACCTCTACCAAAGCAAAGCTTTCGTGCCTGCTCCCTTTAAACTGCCGTGGGTGCTCCGAGTAATCCCCTTGCTCTCTTTGCTTGTCCTTCATACTTGGTGTGCTTTCAGTTCCTGCAAGTGGGCATGCAGCATTTAAATGAGGCTTCAGTCAAGGCAACCTGCTGCTCATTATCTTGCAGCCCAGGAGTGATGTGACAGTGCTGGATTTTGGATGTCAGAAGCTCAACTGGCGCTGAGCACATGCTGGTCAGTGGTGCAAAGACAGCGCAGAAGTGTGGTGGTGCAGCATGGTATGTGTGATATGTGGTATTGAGGACAGCCAGAGCCTTTCCAGGAAAATTGCCTCTAGGTGAAGAGAGATGCAATGACACTTTCCTGGAGGACATAAGCTGACCTCCGAGCTCAGGGACCCATCAAACCACAAAGTTTCCCTGAAGACTGATGCACAGCTGGGCTCTGGGCATAGTCCATCTTGTGGATGGACTATGGGGTTGTAGCCATGTCCTTACCTGCCAACCTGGCTACCTGACAGCAAGGCAGGTCTTGCCTCTACCAAACTAGAGTCTCTCCATCAGTGTCTACATTGTCTTAGGCTTTACCAGGTTAGGAGAAGAGTTCAGAGAGCTGGAAACAGGCAAACATGTTCCTCTGTTTGTGCCATTGGTATGTTTAACATCGCTTTATCTGGTATTTCTTTGAGTTAACCCTGAGCAGATAAATATAAGTAAAAATGAGGAAATCCACATGGAGGAAGAATATTAGGTTTGGTAATCCCCAACCTAACTTCTTGGATGCTTCCAGGCAGCCCTTTAAAGATCCATTTCTAGGGGCTTTTGCTGGCAATGGGGACTTCCTGACCTCAGTTGGTTACAGCGGACATAACTTTGCTTCACTTCCCTGACCGTCCTCTGTGCTTCTGTCTCATTTCTGTTGCTATTCTCTAACCTCCGCCTTGCCACCTCCTGACTGCTCTCCAAAAAGTGCAGTTGTGATGATAACACGCTGCTTTTATCTGCAAAGCTCGCTGGTACCTGTTGATGAAAACACCCATATGATACTACTGTACTGCTGGCAGGGGAAGGGTGTAAGGCTACACCTCAAATTCTATGTTCAGTTTTGGGCCCCTCACCTCCAGAAAGGCATTGAGGTGCTGGAGTATATCCAGAGGTGGGCAAGAGAGCTGGGGAAGGGTCTGGAGCATAAGTCTTACGAGGAGCAGCTGAGGGAGCTGGGGGTGTTCAGGCTGGAGAAAAGGAGGCTCAGGGGAGACTTTATTGCTCTCTACAACTACCTGAAAGAAGATTATAGTGAGGTGTGGGTCAGTCCTTTCTCCCAGGATAGGAGGAAATGGCTTCAAGTTGCACCAGGAGACATCTAGTTTGGCTGTTAGGAAAAAATTATCCACCCAAAGGGTTGCCAAGCACTGGAACAGGCTGCCCAAGGAAGTGTTGGAGTCACCATACCTGGAGGTATTTGTAAGACATGTAGATGTGGCAAATGGGGACATGGTTTAATGGTAGCTTGGCAGTGCTGAATTACTGGTTGGACTGGATGATCTTAAAGGTCTTTTCTAACCTACACAATTCTATGATTTTCTGCCTTGGTACTCAGGGTCTGTCAGGCTTCCCTTGCATTTGTAGGTAGTCAGAAGGGTCAGCAAGCTTGCGAAGTTTTAAGATGCGTACAAGGCTTCCTGACATTTCCAGTAATCATCTCTGATCATTATTTTAACTGGAGGAGAAAGGGGCTGAACTTGTTACTTGTGTGAGACTGAAGGTGTATCTGGTTTTCAGCAAGCAGTTTGTATGACAGCAACCCTCTGGGAGTTAGGCTGAGATAAAAGAACACACCACTGCATCTTCCCATGACTGTGTCTGAAGTTTCCAAGTTACAACGCTACTTATTCTCAGCTTCATGCCCCAGTGCTACTGATAATGTGTATTTCCAGCTTCTATCATGCACAATGCTAAACATGACATCTCCTGAAATGCTAAGTGTCTTGTTCCCTGCACCTCAAGGTGATGGGCTAGAAGCAGATATGTTGAGAAGGAAATATAAAAAAAGCACTTGAAGACAGGGAAATGTGTTTTCACACTCTGTTTGCAAGCTGAGATTGAAGGAGAAAAAGAGCAGTGACTGAGGTTCTGTGTGGCAGCTGGGAACTGCATGGCTCGGGAGGCTGAGTAATGGGCTATGAAAGTCCTTCACCTCTGGGTTCACAGTGTTCATCCAGACACTGGCCAGTGGTGGGGGAATATTGTTGCTCTGGCAGAGCTGTTTAGTGGTTTCTGTCAAATCAGAGGGACTTGATTCCGCTCTGACGAGCCCTATTTCTGCTGCAGCAAGTGTTTAGGGAACCAAGAGCTGGTTTTGGCAAGACTGTTGTTGCCCTGTTGGAAACTACCTGGTCACGTGGCTCCAATTAAAACATCTGATACTGGTGCACACTTGTGACTTTGGCACACAAATGTCTTCTTCTCTGTTTGGTGCCAGATGAGAAAATGTGTGTGCTCAGGTCAAAAGAACTGAAGAGATGGGCTGGACATAAAAAAGCAGTAACTGGCTGGGCTGGCAAGTGAATGAGAGTGTACATTCACATGGGAAGACCAAACCTTGGTGGTGGTAGTTGGGAGGCTGGAGAATCATCCAAGATGGCAACCAACTCCCTGACAGTCACTTCCTGGGAAAAGGAGGGTCTCACATGTTGATGGAAAGCCCCACCCACTTGTTATCAAGCCGTTACCAAAGTGTTGCTGTGCTAGACCCTTGAGAAATTTTCACCCAAGATGGAGAACTTTTTAACTGACTGAAGGACTTTTTAACTGGCTTCAGGTTCAGGAAGGTGATAGTACAAAAAGCACTTGCTATAAAAAGCAAGTGCAAATTTGGGAGAGCACTGGGGAGGGCTGGGAAGGTGGCATATGCTTCTGGTGACTTTGCAGGCATCAGCAGTGACAGGGCGCAAACCTTCCCGGGTAAGGCTGCAGTCGGCCGGAGGTGGCAGAAATGCTGAAAGGTTGGTGCAAACTGTGACTGCCTCAGCAGCTCTGGGCAAGGAGTGAAATAATAGTCTTGACCTCGGGATAGGTGTCAGACAGGCCATGCTTCAACACTGGCTTGTTACAGGAGACAACAGAAAAAAAAAATGTTCGAAACAGCCACTGATGGAAAATCTACAGGAGGGAGCTTTGCAGCCCTCAGAAGATGGGAGAGCAGTTAACTGTGCTTCACTGATGGGACTGGACTAAACAAACCTTTTGCAGGAAGGCTGATGAAAACTTTTAGGAAAGAGGTTCAGGAAGAAGACGTGGTAGATCCAGATCTGCGTTTTCCCATGCAGATCCTGAGAGACTGCAAGGCTTTTCCCTTCCTATGTGTTTTAGGCACCGTGGCAAATCTGGTGTCAAGCTGGGCATGTGATCCTGTTCTAACTAAACTCCCCTGCTTGTAGAATAGACTAACATGCTACAATACACTGTCAGTTTAAACTGGCGGTGCCTTCAGGATGCTTGCACAGGTGTGAGACAGGCATGGAGAAAACACAGCATCCAGAAACTTGCTGAGCTGGGAAGATAAAAGATGGCAAGGCGTTAAACCCACGCAAAGCATGGCTGCAGCTGGGATTCACAGCACCGTCAGTGGTGATGGACATCAGGGTGTGTGGGTTAAGGGATAAAGGACTGCAGCCAGGCTGAGCAGGGCACCCTGACAATGCTGTGAGACCTGGCTGGGGGGCCTGGAACACACAGAAGTGGTGAAGGACGGAAGGAGATGGCTGACCACTGGCTTCCATGAGCGTGTTTGCTGCTGGCAGTGCCCATACCCAGCTGTGCTGCACAGCATAAGGCAGGAGGGAAGGGATGGGATGGCATGGCATGGCATGGCATGGCATGGCACAGGATGGGATGGCATGGGATGGCATGGGATGACCAACCCAGTATGTGGGTGCAGTTGGCAGTCACATCTCTGATGCTGGGGTTGGGAAGGGCTGCTGTGAGCTGATGCCATGGGCTGAAATCCTCCTGTCAGGGATCAGGGGAAGGGTTGGGGCCCTTTGGTTTACCTGAGCATCTGATGCCAGCTCCCACAGCCCCTCCTTGGGGCTTTCTGAGCCTACGCACTGCATTATTGCAGTGACCTTTCTCCAATTGCTTTGGGCTCAGTATCTTCACAGTCTACCCCTCTCTATATTGAAAATAGGATTACTTTTTACTTTCTACCTCAAGAGGCAAATTGAAATCCATAGAGAAGGATTTAAGCCGTTAAGACATTCCTATTAATTAGTCTCCTGAAAGTAGGAAAGGCAGAGAGGTAAGATGCAAAGCCCCTCATCTCTGGGGCGGGCTGTGCCAGTCTTTGGGTTTGTTTTTTTTCAGTTTATTCTGTTTCTGAGGTAAGTATGCTCACTAATGTCCCGTGGGGGGCAAGAGCAGGGATTTGCAAACAAAGCCCTGTGAAAAGGGAGAGCCAGAAATAGAAAGGCTGTGAATATAGAAGCTCCAGGCAGTGTCTTCCTCTGCCTGGAAGAAGCTTTCCTTACTACAAAAGCCACCCTCTGACTGGATCTCTGATGGCCCCAAGCAGTCAGAGGAAAGCAAGGCCATCAGAGAGGCAATTTTTTTTTTTTTTGAGGCACAGTAGAGACATGTTCATAAAAGAAGCAGCAGGAGGAAAGGTAGGGAAGGGAGGAGGAGGAGGGAAACAAAGGGAAGTTATAGCCAGACCTCCTTTCACCCTCTGAAAACAGTCTTGGCATTAACCCTTTAACAGTGCTTTGAGCATCCTCAAGCCCTGAAAATCTGATAGTTAATCCACTAGCTTCTACAAGGTTGAAAATCTTGCACAGGGCCCAATTTGGACTATGTTTTGCTGAAGAAATGCTGTGGTAAGGTGGTAAATCACTGAGAAGAAAGGCCAGGGGAGATCTGGCAGTATAAAGCTAGTAAGTCTCACATACCCGTGTTAAGGGTATGGACATGAAGTGCTCTCTGGAGAGTATGACAAGCATTAAAGGGTTTAAAAAGATCACAAGGCAGAAGGAGTTCTGGCCTTTACAAAATGATGCTCAGCGTACTCAAGTGGTTCCCACAGAAGTCAATATTCTCTGTTAATCTGCAATATTCCCCTGTTAGTCCACATCTCAGGCATTTTTAAAGAAATGTTCTATATTTGGGGGAAGTAATGGAAATTCATAGGAAACATGAAAATGCTCAAACTGATTTCCAGGAATTTTCCTAATAACAAGGTTTTGATTTTGAAGGTAGCAGTAGTCAGTCACCCACAGTCACAGCGTGCAGGTGCTTTCTAACATCCCAGTACCTTCCCTGTTAATACCCTTCAGATAAATTATGTCTTCACAACAGATTTTAAAGGGTTACAACTATGCTTTTTGTGCCTTAGGTTTCCCAACTGGCTTCAGGGGGACTGCCCCACACCAGCTGCAGTCATACCTCTCTGTTCCTGGGAGAAGGATTTGCAGAGATCCACCTTGGAACTGCAAGCTCCAAACGCAAGTCTTACTCCTCACTGACCCCTTCCCGGTTCTTATGGCCTTGCTGTATCTGAAGCAGAAGCTGTGCTGGTGTTTTGATCCCTTACATGTACACCAGCAGTGCTCTGATGGGGAATATTGTATGTGAGAAGGAGCAGGCATGGGGCGAACAAACAAAGCAGCTCCTACAGAAGGCTCAGAGTGGAAGCGGAGTTCATTCCTTGTGCGAAAGTGGGTTGCTCCATGGGGTTGCTCCACTGGTGTCACATTTCTTGTTGATGATTTCCAACAGAAAGTCACTGGGCAATTCAAGACCTGAAATTAAGGACATCTGGAAAGCATAGGAACACATACTTGTCTGTTGGGGTGCCGTGTAGGCTGCTAACCCGAATTACCTGCTTCTAAAGCATACCAGAATTGTGTATGGCAGCTAAACACAGTCAAAGCCTCTCAGGGTGACGGGGTTGTTGGGAAAGGGTTAAGCAGAAACAATGGGGATAAACTGGGCGAAGGGAAATGTAGGTTGAATACCAGGAAAACATTTCTTCACACTAAGGTCACTTGGGCTGTGAGAGAGGGAAGTGGCAGCTCACCCAGCTCCCTTCTCCAGGCACGGGATGGCTGTGGGGCTGGGGATGCTGAGTGAAGAGGGATCAGATTCTACTGAGTCACAGGCTGCCTAGCATCTGTTTTCTGCCTCTGAGTGCTCATGAGTGGCTGGAAAGGGGAAATGTCCTAATGCTTTTGTGCCCCCTGAGGGTTTTTACTGTGGCCCAGCAGCAGGGACGGGATCTGAAATAAGAAGGAAGGAAAACCGGGGAGGAAGTAAGGGAAGGGAGCGGCCTTAAGGAATTAATTGGAAACTTTTCCCTGAATAGGTAACAAGCATTGCCCAGATACATCTGCAAAGGGGAGTGTGAAAGGGACACCTTTGGCTGTGAACCAGGTTGATTAAGGATTCCTGATAGTAAGCTCAGGCTTGGCACTGCAGGGGTGCCTACAGCAATTTTGACTGTAACATTTTCCTGCAATCCCTACCCTGGTCAGGTCAGCACATCTGGAGAAAATCATGCCTCTCTGCAGCCTGGTTTTCTGCTGTGGTTGAAGTAAAACATGTTGGTCTAAACAGTGATGAGGTAGGCTGCAAGGTGGATGTGCAAAGGTGTGCGGGTCTGCGTGAGAAGAGAGTAGATCTAGATATGAAATGCACAGAATAAATATGGAATCATGGAAGAATTATGTTCTTCATTTAGCTCTTGGGGATATTCCTCCCTTTGTGCTTAAGACAGTTTACAATAGATGAGTAACAGGAAATGAGGCTCCAATGAGACACTGGAATATACCCGTGTTTTTCTGTATCACACCTTGCTACGAAAAAAAGCATAACTTTGGAAAACTGATTTTCCCCTTGTTCTTAAAGTTCATGACAAATGTTTTTGGATCAAGCCTTTCATTGTCCTTGAAGGGTTGTCTGAGTGGAGATGTACTCTGTGTGTTGAAGCTTGACTCCACCTTCTAACAGGTTGCTATCACAGCACAGAACAGAGAAGGAACACCGAAATTAATTCTGCAATAACTCACCTGCCAGGCAGCCAGCTCAGTTTTGTCCCTAGAGTAAGTGGCACCCCAGTTACTAGAAATCCTCTTTGATTCTTCCTAATTTTTAGTTGCTAATTCAGTTGTCATCTGAAGCTGCAACAGAAGAAAACAGAAAGACCAATATCCATTACTTGAAGAAATTACTCTGGAGTTATTGTTCAAGGTATATTTATACACCTGGACAGCGTGAGTGAGGTCACTGAGCTATCACTATTATCAGGAGAACTGTAACCAAGAAACCTCGGAAAACCATCAAGTTATTTCAGTCCTTCTCTGAAGCCCTCAGAAGAGGAGGCCAGATAGGAAAGGAATTTATCATGGAATCTGAAGATATTGGCATCTGGTTTCCTTCTGGCCTGGGTACAAAACATCTGATGACAGTATTGGAGGGCTACTTTGCTGTATGAAATTGTGTGGTGGAGACTTGGTCTCATCAGACTCCGTGGTCTAACTGGCCTCCTTAAATTCAACTTTAGTGAGGATGTTGCTGCCTGAAAAGGTGTTGGGGAGAATTAGAGCCTCTTCCCTCTCTGCAGAATCGGGCAGGTAAAGAACTGGTTGGGGTTGTCCCTTTCCAGGACTACTAGTGGCATCATTTCCACATCGTGTGTGGGACGTGGTTGTTCCGTCACTCCTTGGCTTGGCCTTTCCAGTCTCATTGGTGGCGCTGATGGATTCGTGGTCTCAACGCCTGGATGCTCCCAGCTGGTGGTGGGGCAGCTCCTGAGTGACACTGGCTGCTGGCCACGGACGGGGAGAATGCCTTTTGGCAAAGACCACTCAGCAGCACGAAGTGGGCGTCATTGGCAGGCTAAAATGTGACACTTCCATATGGATGTGCTGGCACTGTTGCGAGATCCCTACAGGGGTATGAACCAAGAACAACAAATATTAGAAGGGATTGCAGTGCCGGAGAAAGCATCAGGGCAAAAGTAGGTTTCATATTTTCTGCCACTAGTGGCAGTGATATGAGTAGCCAGGCATTGGGTAGAGTCTGCCCAACCTGCCAGACCCTCCTACCTCGCCAGGGCTCCCTTGAAAACCAGCTAGGACTGTGGGCAGTGACTGAAAACAAATGATGCAGGTAATGAACAAGATAAAATAAAGGTGTTGACATACCTGTCATCTTGGCTGGTGGCAGAGTGTGGATAAATGACGGTGGGGTAAAACCATCACAGTGGTTTGGGTTGGCTCTGGCTGAAGCTAGAGAGGGGGTCCTGGGGCAGCCTGGGGGAGTAGGCAGCATTTGGCTGGATGCTGCACTACATGATCATTGCTACATTTCCTTGGTGGAAACCTTCCTCCTACTTGGAGGTTCTCTCTGCCTCCGCTGGTTTTCCTCTCTGTGTTGTAGTAATTCTGCTTGTGTGAAATGGAACTTGTTTTGCTTTTAACAGCAGAGGAAATCCAACAAACACTGTTGAAACTGGGATGCAATATGCTTGTTCTGTAAGGGTGAGTGGGTGGCTGTGAGACGCTTGGGGACTGCCTGGAGGTGCTTCAGGGGAGTAAACAGGGATAGAAAGTCCCTACCCAAACAGAACTAAGAGCAGAGATCCAAACTATGGTTGTAAGATGAGGGAGTACAGGAAAGCCATTGTGATATCACACAAAGTTTAAAGCTTTGACTTCATCCTTCTAGAATACTCTTGTAGGGTTTGTGGGGAGAGGGAACCCTAGGAAAGGGGGATGAACCAAAACATCCAACAGGAAGGAAAGTGCTCATGTCCCACTGAGGCCAGCTAACTGGTAGAAACAATCTCCGGTGCACTGTCAACTGGGGAAAGCAACTCATTGCAGCAGGATTACTGGAGAGTTTGAGATTTGCCAGGGAATGGAACAATTTTTTTTTTTATTTCTCTTTCCTTTTTAAATCAAAGCAAAGTTATTTTTTTCTCGTCAAACCACCAGACTGAAGTTCCAGTCTAGCTTGCACCCACAAAAGCACACTGACTTCAGTGTGTGAGCTGAATCTAGCCTTTGGCCCTAAACCCTACAGAAGCTGACACACCTCAGTTCTGGGTCTGGCCAGACCATATGAATGTGCACTCACAGTGCAGCCAAGGAAACTGGGAGAGGAGAAGTTTTTTGTTTGATTTCTGATACCTACTTTCCCACCGAGTTGGTGCGCGGGGAGCTCAGTGCCTGAGCGTGCACTGGTGCAGACTGAGCACAGACATTCATTTCCAGAGCCAGCTCTGGCTGGAAGCAGCCCTGAATTTTCTGCATGGTGTGTTGAAGGAGCCCAGCCAAAACCAGTGTGCTGGAAGCTGCAGGGCAAAGACAGCCTCCAAGCTCTGCCAGAGGGTGGCTGAGGGAGAGGAGCTTTTACACCAGCTCTTGTCTTGCCTGCTTGACCCAGAGCATCCTCTTCATCCTGTGCCACAGGCAGTAGAGAATTAACCAGAGAAGCCAAGTGGCTGTGTCCTCTCTGGAACATTGTCTGCCACCTATAGTTCAAAAAGCTGTGGTTCTTTTTCCACATCCCAGTGTAATAGGTGGTGTTGATCGAGGAAAGCTGAATTCAGACAAAGAACTGTATTCAGGCTCCTTGGAGAGAGGTTTTGGGTACCACAGTTATAACTGATAAAACTGAGATTCTGTTGGCCTGACTTTTTTTCAGAGGTGCAGAGCACACGTGGCCCCTGTCTGACTTGTAGCATGGGCATTTGCCGCTCTCAAGATCCGGGCACACAGCTCCTAGATCCAGGAACCCCCCCTCAAAAAAACCTTCCCATGATAGTTCAAAGCATAAAACTAAAGGAGAGAGGAGAGAAAACTGTTTTCACTCCTGTTCTCTGTTGTTTTCTGGGCCTTTGAAGGATTCTGTAAAACTCTGAGAACAAGGGAGTTCGGACCTCTGGGTGATGAGTGTTGAACATATTCTTCATACTGGCATAAGTCGTTGATCTTTGGGTGATTGGATCAAGGAAATACAGAGTTCTTGCACTGCAAAAGGATGAGCTGACAGGTTTTGATGGAGTACTAGGTTTGACTGGGAGGTTGGGTTGCACTGGAGTGTCCCCTCTGCCACATATAACCACAGACACATCACTGAACTTCTGGCACTTCTTAACGCAGAGACAGGACCCTGACTTCAACAGGATGGGAATTCAGCTAAATAGTTTAAAAATTACCATGATTCCAGAAAGTGACATCTGTTGTTGGCCCCGTGGTCTATACAAGCTTGTGTCTCTGACGCCAGGCAGCAGTGAGAGGCTGGGGACAAGGACAATCACTTTTTTTTTCTTTCCCTTAACACACTTGCAATTGTCTTGACAAATGCAGCATTTGAGTCATTCTGTTTTTTCTGTCCTGTCTTGGTTACCTCTTTGTTTCTAGTGAAATAATTTGATATGCAGAAAGGCCAGCACAGTGTTTCAAGCCTCCTTGCCTCTGCCCGCCTTTCTTCCAGTGTGGTGAGCAGCGTTATCACAAGCTCGAGTGAAGAGCCCTCCCTAGGCTTTGAATCAGATCCTTTCAGAACAAGCCCCAAGTACTTGGGAATATTTTAAGCAGCACACAGGAGGGTTGTTTTTTTTTTTAGCTCTGCATTGACATTCCTGTGTTATCAACCTCCAGAGCTTGTTGCTTTAGTGGGAAGGAGAGCTATGAATGGTCCAGACATGTGATGTTCCACTCATTTAACCCTATCTCTTACGAGCACACACAAGGCTGCTGTAACTTGTGAAGAGCTTTTCCATTGCCATTAGCAGCTCGTTTCTGCTCTTGAAGTTGCTTTTCATTTTATATATATCCTGCCTGTTCCCCTCCCCAAAGTACCCATCAATCTGTAACTGCAGCCACTTCATTTCCTTTGAAATCCCTTTAGCACTGCCTGCTCCCGCAAGCCCTGGGCAGGTTATTCCAGCTTGTTCTGGGGGCACTTAAGCAATGTCCTTCCCCACCTATTCGTTCTGGAAGGAGCCTTCTCAGAGGCAGTGGCAGTGGTAGGTGTGTGCTCCAGAGGATGCTGATGAGCAGGGGGACTGGTGTGGGGAGCACTTCCCTGGAGGCAAAAATAATCCCATGTGTACCACTTTAGCATGACTGTGAGAAAAATTATACCTGCAACAAGCAGATATAAATATCTAGGTGGATAGCTGTAGGCAATTATGTCTTTACAGGCACAGGGACCAAGTCTTGCCAAGGGCACTCCAAAGGCCAGACTTTGCCTTGTGCATCAGTTGCAGCTCAATTACCCCAGTGGTCACCACGGGGACATGTGGTGGTGCTCGGAGAACCTGACCCCTGAAGGAGTCCTCTGGGAAGACTGATGAAGACAACCAAGCCATAAAAAGGGAGATAAAAATAAAAAAAACTCCAAACAAACAAAAATTAAAAAAGCCCTTTGGTATTTGTTTAAGAGATAAGATAAGCTGACAGAAATGCAGAAGATAATTGTTTATACACACACACAGACACACACAGCAGGAAGAAAATTCTTTTCCAAAAATAGCTGCTGACTTTTTATTTATAGCCTTTTTTTCCCCCCCTGTTCTTCTGAGATGAAGCAGAGCATTTACATAAGGGGCAAGGAGATCTGATGATGGATAACTGTTTCTTGAGCAGACCAAAGTCCTCATTAGACCTGCCAGCAGGGATAGATGTCTGGGTCCAGGGATAGCACCAGAATTAGCAAGTATCATTTAACTGTCTGAAGTCCTCTGCTAACAGAAGACAATCTCCTAGAAGTTCAGTGGGATTTTTTTCAAAGCATCTAGATGATGACAGGTATGATTTATTCACTTTAAAAAGTTTCATGGGACAGAATAAAAGGCTTAGCTTGTGTCTGAGCTACACCTTCTTAATTTTGGCTTCTGCTCCCAGCTCTTTGATCACCTCTCAGCCAACAAGATAGGTGTAATTCTGATACTGGGCTATGCTGCCATCTTGATCTTACAGAGGGAGGAACCAAGGCAAGCTGACTTTTGCTGTTTGGCCATCTCCCAAAGGCCTCTCTGTACACCTCTCTGTATCTGTGCCTAAGACACTGACTGAAGGCCACTCAGACAGTTTTGGGCAGAGCAGAGGAGTGACGATGCTGCATGACCAGGTCATCTCTGTGTGCTGTTCCGAGACTGGAGTATGGGCCTTTGGGGAACTTGCTTCCTTCTAAAGCTGACTTCAGCTAAACTAAAGCAGCTGGGAGCCATGTAGCTGCCTTTGCCCTCCCAGTAGCTCACAACCTCTTGTGCCGCCCTCACCTGCCTGGCAGGACACCCTTCTTCCTCATGATCTGGGGTCACAATGCAATTGCTTTGCTAAAAGGACTTCACAGCTGGCCAAGTCCAGGGCTGCCCCAGATGCCCAACACAGCTGGTTTCAGAGCTGCAGCACTTACCTGCGGCTGCCTTGAGGTAATGTTTATTTTCTGCTCCAGAACTGCTGCCACATGTCTTTATGGTGGAAGTGCTTGTGGAGTCCTGAGTGCTCGACTGTGGGCTCAGAGGATGATGAAGACACAGGAGGAAGCAGGTTATAAGGGATAAGCCTTGCTCCTCACAGTGGACATAAAGCCTTTGGCAGATGCCACCACCAGGAAGAGGAATCATGGGAGAAGGGGCACGGCTGTTTAATGAGCATTAGAAACATGTTCTTCGGCTTTGCGTACGTGTATTTTTAGTCTTGTAGAGTACAGAACCAAACTTTGAACAAAAATAGCTATTCGCTTACATAACACCCTTGCTTACAAAAGTCCCCCCTGCTTAAGCTCTCGGGAGGCTTCTGGAGCAGAGGGCTGTCAGTCACATCGGAGCCGTGACTCAGCGCGTACGCACATCTCAGCACCGCAAAGTCGAGATCTGAGTGTTTACGCAGGATGCTCTGCACAAGGCATGTGACGGCAAATGTGAAGTAGCATTCTGGCTCCACAGTCCCAAGGATGAGGCAGGATGCTGACCAGGGCAGAGAGAGGCAGATGGGGCAGTTTTTTCCCATCTGCCCATGGCTGGGCAGGATGAAGAAAGGAGGAGGGAAGGGGTTTCATTCTAAGGGTTCCTGGTTTTCCTTTGTTAGGTCTTCTGGAACAGCGGGCAGTCCAGACACCGAGCCCTTGCTCTCTGTTGCCTTGCAGTGGGAGTTGGTGGCCTGGCACAGCCTGGTTTCAGTGTCCCTGCATCCCTGCCACTGCTGTGATTAACTTCTCAGAAGCGAGCTTCCAGCTCAGAAACTCTGGAGCTGAAGAGGTTTCGAGTCACAGTTTACTCCTTGACCCTCTGCTTAGGACAGAGGCATACTCATGCCACGGGGAAAGTTGCCCAGTCACAGCCAGGGCTTCGGTTATTCCGGTGATAAACAGGGGAGTGTAGTGTCAAGGGTGCTCATTCTTTCCATTTGCACTTTGAACGTGCGTGGTTAGAGATTAGTAATGTGTCATCCTTTCTTCATCCTGTTTTCCCTTGGCAGCCATGCTGTAAGTGGATGAGCCTGGGCAAGTAGGTGATACTGGTTTGTTTGCCAAAAGCAACATTACGTTGCGATAGCACACGTTCACTCTAAAGGACCAGTTGTGCTGAATGTGCTTGTTTTCCTGAGACACCAAGGTGGAATGGGTTTCAGTTAAAAATAACTGACCTCCCCGTGCTGAGCCCAAGCATTTTTTCCTGGGAAGCCGTTTTTAACCACAGGTGGTCACCATATGCAGTGGTCATCCAGAAGATCAAAGCTGGAAGCCCACCAGGGGGATGAATTGAATTCTTCCCTTTTGCTATCAGACCTTCTCAAGTGGAACATCTTGGTTATCCTCTGGCGTGAAGGAAAGCGTCTGTTTGGGGGGAATATGTGGGAACCATCGGGTCAATGAGAGACGTGCAGTGGTGGGTGTATGTGTGCACACTGAGGAACAAACATTGACTGCTGATGGATTCTGAGAAAGCCAGGGCTGTCCATCGTGTCTCAAAATAGCTCATGTAAACAGGCAGCCTTACACTGCTTCCAGACTCTGCAATGGAGATGCACAACCCTGAAACATAATTTGTTATGCAATTTATCTAAATAGTTATCCTCCAGGGGCTTTAGGGCCTAAGCAAGAAGAGACCAGGAAAAACTAGGAGCTAGCTTTCTTTAGTTAGACAAATAGTAAATTGTTTTCTGAATGCCTTGGAGTGATTTTATTGGGAGTCTTATTCGACGTCAGAATACAGTGGTGCATTTATAGAAATGCTATTTTTGTCTCAGCTATGTGGAGGGTGGTGCTGAAGCATCCATATTGTAAGTGAATGTGAAGAGAGTATCTTCCAGTTCCTGGTCTTTTCAACAGCATCAGCTTTGGATGCAGTTGTAGGTCAGGTCCCTCCTGTCTTTCCAACAGAGGCACATACACACATCACGTGTAAGGGTGCATACGTGGTCTATGGGCAGACATGGTGGGGAGAAAGCACAGTGTAGCAGGTTGGGCACTAGACAGATTTGCTTTCTACACTACTTTTACTCAATACATCAGACCAGGTGTACTGTTAGACTGAGTACTGTTAAGGTGTACTCAGACTCAACGCTCTGATGCCAAAACAAGGGGAGCCCTTCCCGGAGTCCCAGGTGTGCTGTGGTGACAGGATCCATAGCTGCTTTGGAGGTGCTGTCAGGGGGTCCTTACCAAGGGGGTACAGCAAAGCTGAGCTGTGATACATGCAGGTAGAATCACGTGCTTCCCATTTGCTTCGGCCTCAGCCAGCCTGACATATCTCACCTTGGCAGTCTCTACCTCCGGCTAATGTTTTTATTTTTTTATTTAGAGATGTTCAGACATTTCCTAAAATAGAGGGAGTTAAAATTCAGTATTTTTCCCCAGTTGAAATTCTGGCAAGCTTCTTCTAGAGTAGCTCTACTACTCATACTGCTGGGAATTATGAAATATGTAGGACCTGGTCTGTTTGCCAGCCTAGTACCTCCAGGTTATGCCTACACCTCAAACCTTGGAGGGGAGAGGACTAATCCACATATGCTTATATGGATTTTGCAGAGAAATTCCCAGAAGACTTTATATGCTTTAAGCAAGTCCAAGCCAGGGACTGAGTAAGATTTTGGCAGCTGGCAGGTCTGTGTCCAAATACCTGAGTTGGAGGCAAGAAGAATTTCTTCCTGTGCTGTTAGTGCTCACTCTGTTAATACACAGACAAAGATCAAACAAAAATCCCTGAGAATATTAATAGACCTGTCTTCAGAGCAGAGTCTGAGTATGGTTCAATAAAAAGGCAAATGGAGGGGTGTAATATGAAATCCGGAATTCTCATTCAGTGAGTGATCGTGATCCAGAATAGGAACTGAATGTGGGAGGGGGAAATAGTCTGCAGTCATGTAGTTCATAATTATGTGGTACTACCTACACAGTGAGCTGAGGAGTTAATACCCCCAAAGAGCTCAATCCACCACCCCCTGGTAGCCTGTATTGGATCTTCATGGAGATCCTGATTTGTCCAAGTCCCACTGTAGTTGTTTAAATCCATTCTGCAAGCTCCCTTGATACCTCATTGCTGGAGGAAACAAACCCCAAAGGCCTTTGGCAACTCCTACGGAGAGCACCACATTCTGTAGCTTTTCTCTGATGTTGGGTTTTCTGCACAATTCACTGTACCCATGGTCTGGCTACAGTCCAGGATTCAAGAAGACTTTGCTATTGATTTTTACAGGACCAAGATGTTGCTGGAGGTGTTTCACATCACTGCTGTAGCTGTGCAACCTGACATCTCTGCCTAGACAGGCTGTGGGAATTAAGTGAAGCATTTGCCCCAGAGGCTTTTCCCCACCCATCCGGCACTCATTGTGTCTGGGAGGACTTTCTGTCCCTGTACACTGGTCTTTCCTAGGATGTTCAAAGTACTTAAAGATTAGGTTTTCGTGCAAAAGCAAGTCACTGGCAGACCTGATCCCTAGCGCTTCATTACAAACAGGAGAACTAGCGTGGAAACATAATTGCCTTACCCTTGTTGAGTAATACCTTGAATGCTTGCACAAGGCGGGCTAGTCGAGGGACCTGTACCATCGCAAGTGGCACGTGATGCACAACCAGCATCTTCTTTATATAAAGCTCCACGCAACCGAATGAGCTTCTCCTGAGAGGGAAGGCAGATACGTGCCGAGTCTTGTTTGTACCCACAATGCCACGCGCATGTTCCTAACTTTTTATAGAAACAGCCTTGATTCTCTGGGTGTGGGTCGGTTTGGGTTTTTCTCATCTGTGGGGATTTGTCCCACGAGTTGGTCCAATCAGGTCCCGAAACTGAGTGATCACGGGAAGCTGTATAGTGAAAATAACTCGTGAGAACCAAAAAAGAAAAACGCTCAGGACATCCAAGCTATTAATAAAAGCAAGTGTTGCACAGCCCCATACAAGTTTGCTCCATCGAGGACACAGAAGTAACTACCTAGACTATCTTGGCTCTTTCAACCAACAGAGCACTTCCAGCTCACATTGAAGTTGCCATATTTTGGTGTCCATTCTGTGCAAGAGGAGCTGGTGAAAACCTGCCTTAGGGGCATGGCTACAGCTCCCTTCCACTGAAACACTGTGAGCACCCCGTGGCACCTCTCCAGCGGAGGCTGAAGGCTCAACAGTGATTTTGGCATGGCTACACCCGCAGGTGGCTTTGGAGAACCTCAGCCTACAACATGGCTGGATTTCTTCCACACTTATCCATGAACATGCACACTGCTTTAATCCAGTGCCAAGCTTCCTACTTCTTCATAAAGTACTTGCAGCATTGATTTTCAGTCTTTGCACTGTGGGAGCAATAACTAACAGAGCTGTAATGTTTTCCATTGCATATTTAACTCCGTATGCATGTCATGTCGTTGCCAGAGCTTGTATTTTCTGTTCTGTGGCCTGAGAAATGCGTGCACGAGGTACATCTTTAGGGAAGGATCCCATTCGAAGTGATGCCTTCTCCACCACAGCTTTAGAGATCAGCGCACAAACAAATTGCTGCGCTTCCGACAGAGCGCTTCTATAAATATAGGGAGGGCCTGCTCCGCTGTGATCCACATCTTCCACTCAGATCTCAGCCCCCACCCTCCGCTTCCCTCCGTGTTGTGCTGATGCCAAATCAGCAAATGTTCAGAGAAACGGGATAGGCCACAGCTGTAAACCAGCGATGGCATCTTGTGCGTTGGGCTGTTGTTGTTTTTTTTAGCGTGAAAGGCTGGAGTAGTGCACCACTGAAATTGCATTGGCTAAGATAATAAATGGATCAGACAAATATAGCCGGGCATATGCTGAGTGTGGGTACGGGTTTTTAATTTCCCTTCTTCAAACCAAGATCTATAATAAGATGTTTCCTGGCTTGTGTGTGAGTGTTTTAATAGCTTCATTTTTTTTCTTGCTGGATATTTCTGGACGTGGCTGTACTAGCCAAGCCCTGTACAGAAGCTACAGTGAATATTGTTTTACATCTCTGAGCTGAGAGTACAGTAGGTGCCATAAACTATTCTTCTAGTCTGCTCTGTCAACGGGTGAGCACACTAGTAGCCTTTCTTTGCAAACTGAAGCAGCATCAGAGATGGCAGAGGAAAGAGGTTTTGTTTGCAGGAGAAGAACACACTTCTTAGCCAGATGGTGGCTGTTGGAACAAGGGAGGGTGTGCTTTTATTTTGTCTGCCTCTGAAGCCTTCACAGGTAATGAACTTGCTCCTTGATCTTCTCCTTTGTTGATCCCGGATCCACAGTCTGGGTCCCAGCTCTTTTCTGGGGACTAGCAAATCCCACAGCCATACAGCAAACAGGAGATGCTGCAGGATTAAGGGGCGGGAGGAGCTGGTAAGCAGAAAGATTCACACAGTGTCATGCACACCTACACCAACAGCAGTTAGAGCCATGGATTTGCACAAAACCACTCTTCACATAAGCTTTGCTGAGTCTGTACTGCGCCTGTCACCTCTTAAGCTGAGCTAATTCAGTTTTATATTCACCATCCCTGTCCCATGTTACAAAGGCAGGATGCCCAGAGAGTCGTGCTGGGCAGCAGAGGCTCTCCATCGCTGCAAGAGCTGGTACGTCACGTACGGATAAAGTAGGGCTTTGGGGCTGGAGTGAGTCATATGCGCTGACCACTCCTCGTGCTGGACTTTAAAGTACCTGCCAGTGGAGGCAGCTTATTAGAAGCCCAACAAAACGCGTGTACTTGCTTAAAAACTCATTGTCAGCTGTCAGCAGAATGATGAATCTCAGCTTTCACTTAAACAAAATGATCCCATATCCAGCCTCAGTAGCTTTGACCTGGGTGGCTCAGAAGCCCGAAGGCGTATCCAAGGTACGCTCCTATTTTAACCAACAGGATTATGTTTAAAGGCAGCGTCATGGCTGGAAGAGGCCTGAATTGCAGCCGTCTTCAGACTGGAGCCAGTTCCCACGTCTCAGGGAGGACATGTCTAAGCCTCCTGCATAATACTTGAACTTTAATTTGACATGAGTCAGCATTGTAATGGTGTAATGAGAAAGGCAAACATCAGACTAGCAAATGTGTTCCACAAGAAAAGATCAAACTAACCGGACCTAGTGAGACTGAAAGAAGAGAAAGTTTGGGGAAGGACATATCTCCAGGGGACAACAAGCCATCTGAGAGAGGGAGGCATGTTTCTGCTGTCATAATAACACACTTGCATCCCACCTCTGTGGAATCAAGTATGGGGACATCCCTGATTAAAAAGGGAGATGATGCATCAGCAGTGGAACTGATCCTTCTCTGACAAAGACTTCACTGGGGAAATATTTTACTTCTTCTGTATCTCTTCTCCTCATCTCAGGAATAGGAACATAACCATTGTTCTGCTTTATGCATGTTAACAGACCAAGTAATCAGAAGTTATTATTTCAGGGCCGTGTCAGTCCCTCTGATAAGCAAGTTCATAGCTCCAAGTGGATGCAGAGTCAAGAGTCACCATTGGCTTTGGGAAAAACTGAGCATGAACGTGGGCTCTCCCACGGGTGGAGAAGGACACCACCCTGATTGGTTGTGGCTGTTTTCTTCTGCAGGCAATAATGCACATTCCCCCTTGACTTCTGAGGCAGTTAAAGGAGGGCAGGGGAGGAAAATAGGACCCAAACAAACATTTCCATAGGAATACAATTCACTCCCGTGTCTTAAATACCAGCTCCTATCACGTTTTTGCCGCTTCATCCCCACTGTGATCCCAGCTCTGACGAGCGGAGCCCTGACGGGCGCTCTTTGCAGGGTGTGTGCATAGGGCAGTATGTCTGGAATCAACTTTACAAAGGGGGTCTGTCCTGCCACCTCCCGCCCCGGATCCAGCCGGGCCATGCTCAGCTGCTGAGACAAGGAGTGTTGGGAGCAACTGCAGGGGCAGCTGCTGCTCTGCTGAGGAGCACACCCCTTCTGCTTGGCTTTGGCTGGGCTACAGTCCCGCCGGCAGTCCCACAGCCATGCTGCCATCCCCCAGTTGCTGGGCTCAGCTCCCGTTTCGTTCAGACCAGCTGCAGACCCTGCTATACATGCCCATGGCTTGGAAAGTGCTGCTGCTAAAAGGGTGGCTCAGCAGTGGATGCTGAACAGGTTCTGCCCAGAGAGAAAGGACTTTCTGTGAAAGCTCCCTGGGCTGGCTAAAATGTACAGTGTTTTACTGAGAGCTCCGCCCTGCACTGCAGATGAAGCTGCAAAGAAGAGGCAAAACTCACATTATCCTGCAACATATTAAGGATTTGTCTCTGTTCCTTGTACCTGTTGGGTACCAGGGCTACCTGGGCTTGTGTTTCACCTTTGGGCTCTAAGGCCCCATGGCCATCTGTCTGGAGCATATTCTGCCTGCACTCATCTCATTATCACTACCTCAATACTGCATCTGTCCTTATTTATTATCCTATATATAACAGGTGGAAGGGCCAGGGTGTCTCCATGGCAGGAGCGAATCCTGGGCTGCAGGTGCATCCTCGTCCCAGTACAAAAGGCTGGAGGCATGTGGCCATAGCAGAGCCTCTGCCGGGGCTACCAACATCCTCTGCCTGCAGGAAGAGCACACCTCACTGCCTCAGCAGGCAGCCTAGAAACAGGCTTTCCATCACTAAGGTAGTCATGGTGTTTGTGTTCCCTTCCTCCAACAGTTCTCACTTCCCAGGCATTACCAACACATCCAAGCATCCCTTTGCAACAGCAAACCAAGGCCCGGTGGGCCATGAAGGTCTCCCAGGTTACACAGTGACTCATAGATGTCTCTTGTGTCCATGCAGTCTGTGTTGGGTCCCTGTCTCTTCCTATGGATGTGGTGCGAACAAGGAGTTAAGATTGCGTGATACTTGTTAAATAACGCAGAGACACCTCTGTTTTGGGAGGGTGCTTAGGAAATTCTTGTTGAAATCAACCCACAGCTGGCTGCTTTCCTCCTGTGCTGGCTTGTGCCGAGTGATCGCTTCCCATTTTTCTCAATTCCAGCATTGCAGATGTGCATGGACACCTCCGCCCAGCCTGAGATTAGGCTGATGCAATGAGACCATTGTGTCTGAGAGGGGCTACACACACAACATCGCATATAAACAATAATGGGCTTTGTGATTACCTGTGTTGCTGCCACAGCATCGTCCCTTCTCGGCATGTCAATCATCACCTTCCCCCAGGGAACATTTCGGTTTCCCAAGAGGTTGTAAAGCTTTGATCTCACGCCATGGAAGTGGGACGTAGCACATAACCCTCCCTAAGTCCTTCCTACTCTGACACTGAAGCTTGCTGGCGATGGTACAGCGCGGCACAAGGCAGCGTGCACTGCGCAGTGCCTTGCATGCCCAAAAGGGAGATCTCAGAGGTTTTCCCTGCCCTTGGAGCAAGTGGGGTTGGTAGCAAAATCCTTCCTCTCAAGCTGTGGTGGGAGAAGGGGTTAACTCACCCCTGACACCAAGTGCTAAGGTGTTTATTCTGGCAGCCAGTCCAGGCAGCAATACAGCTTTGACAAAGAGATATTAGGTAAAAAGGCGCGGTGACCCAAGGAGGTGTAATTAGCTCTGCTGTCACATCGGAAAGGACATGTTTGTACAGATTATTTCCAATTTCTAGCGACACCTGCTCACTTGCTTTAACCAGGTTTCTCAAATAAGGACTAATTAGCACTTCCTCGGAAGCCCATCTCTCTCCAGGCAATGGCTTTACCTCTCTTTACCTCAGAATACCTCAGTCGGTATTCCTTCTGCAGGAAAGCACATTAATTACTGTATTAGGAAAAGCTGATGGTAGCAGGAAACCATTTTCATGCCTAAAACTAATTCAAGAAGGGAAAGCTCACTAGATCTGGACTTCCTTGCTCGTACAAGGGGTGAGGGCTGTTCGATGAGTTTCCCTCTCTGCATCCTTGAATGAAAATGCATCTGCATGATTTCTAAGGGCTGTGGGTGAAGACTGTGTGGTGCTTCTCCCCCAGAGTTTGAGCCCAGCAGCTCAGGGCTGTGCTCACGCCATCCTAGCAGTGGCACAGAGCTAACCCTGACCACCCTAGCAGCTTGGGACCAAACGGAACTCCTGAGGCATCCATGCTGGAGACTTATTCTGAGTGAGCCTGTGTCAGGAGGGTGGACGGGGCTCCCTCTGTGTTTTTCAGCAAGCGTAGCTACAAGCAAGGCTCTGGCCATAGAGAGGTATTAACTACAATTTATGATTAATGGTGTTAATCAATGCTGTTGTTTGTAGGGCTCCAGTCTAGCCAACCCCTTCCTAAAGCAGGGGATTGTGATGAAGCTAATGAAGTTTCCCAGAACCTTGGGAGCAGGTGAGTGTGCCAGGGCACAGGACAGGTGTGACTGACGAGGGCAGTCCTTCCAGCCCAGCCCTTCATACCTCCTCCCGACCACTGCCTCTGCTGAAACTTTGTAGCAAAGAACCCCTTTTTGAAAACCACCTGCTTTCCTCTCCTGCATGAAGGGATGAAGTGCAACCATCCAACCTGGCTGTCCACAGCCCTTGTGTCCTTGTGAATGGTGTGTATGACCTTCTTGTCCCGTGACACATTTATGGAGGGGGTTTTGTTTCTTTCCAACACCATTATCCATGAAATGACTCCTCTTTCGATAGCTGCAGTTTGGTGGCTTCTATGGTGCAGCAGTCTTTAGGAAAACAAGCATTTTTGGGAAGGGATTTGTAATAAGCCAACTCTGTTGCAGTCTGACATACACTGCCACAGAGCACAAGGTGAGAGGGCAAGGTCAATCCCACCTTCCCTATGTTTGAGGCCATGCAACCACACTCACCCCTCATACTCTGAGCCTGTTAGCTTGTTTTTTGGTTAAAACATGCCTTCCATGCAGATATCCATGCTTGCTTTGACCACCTTCAAAAATGGAGATTGCTGTTTCCTTCGGTGCTTGTTTCTGACTCTCAAGCTTGCACTGTTGATGTATTTTTTACTTAATTTGTCCAGCTGCCATCTACAGCTTTTACTTTTTGTTCTCCCTTTTTCTGACAGAGCCTTTTAGTGCCTGGAGTTATGTGTTCGTGCACAGTAATTGAATCCACTGTCTCAGGAAGACAGATGGCTCCCCGGATGCCTTCCTATTGGCATCTTCTCCAGCTCTGAAGCTGCTTTTGTGGCCTGGTTCTGCCCCCTTCTCAGTTTTTACTGTGCCTTTTTGCAACGATGGGCACCAGGGCACAGATACTGTGTTTTAGCTTCACACTAAAAACTCTTCTGAACGTGTATTTCGGGACCTGGTTAATACTTGGTGCTACAGCATCCATTGCTGTTCATCTGCAATTTCCCTGGATCTCCTTCCCTGCTTTCTTCAGATGCCTGTGTCACACTGAACTCTTGAACACTAAAAGGAGCAGAAAAGGCATAATTTCAAAACTCATTTAAGGAAAAAAATTTTTTCTCTACCCAACCTATATGGAAGTCACTTTTGCCATAAAGCAAAAGTGAGGCGAAGCAGGGAAAAACGTCCAGAAATAACAAAAGATATCTGCAGGAATAAGTCATATTTCACTTCTTTTTTTGAGACCTTTCAGAGCGTTGTAAATTCTTAAACCCTCTGGCAGTCTTAAGTTGTGGGGGCTTCAGAGAGGTTCTTCCTTGGGAAGGATATTCAGGAAGGGTTGTGCAGTAAGACATCTGCCTGTGCTGATTGCCAGACCAAGGTAGAGCAGGAAAAGGACTGACAGCCTGAGCCAGTGGAGTAGCTCCTACATATCTGTACTTGTTTTCATGTCCCTTGAAGAGAGATGTGTGACCTTTCAGAGAACAGAAATTCCTATTCCCTATCCAGCCTAGTTTAGTTTCATGCATAATTTAACATGCCTTATAATATTTTATAGACTCAGTTCTGTAACTCAACACTGAGCTATTATTTAAGGAAATGATCCCCAATAGGGACCTTAGGAGAGCTAATGGTACGTAAAAGCTTTGGGAATGGGGTGGTGGGAAACACCCACAAATGCTTTAAATACTGAATTTTGCTTGTCTTAATAGTTATTTATTTATTTTTAGTCTTGATTCTTGGTTGCAATTCTGCAGATACACATCAGCAGTGATATTAAGGAAATCTGGTGCCAGTGCAAATCAGTATCAGAATCAGACCCAGAGAAATAGTATTCTAATTGTTCTATAACCGTTCTGCCAACTGGGACCTTTTGTTAATTGCACTGGTAGATGTATGAAAAACCAGTCTCAGGAGACTTCGAAGGGGGAAGAAGTCAAAGGAAGCCTCTCTATTGGTGGGTGTGAGAGTTTAGATACTCTTCCAGACAGCTCTGCTTGAGATCTCCCTATGGATCTCAGTCCACATGCAGTGCAGTGGGAGGCTGACATGGGTTGGGCAGCACTGAGGGAACCCCCTTGAGAGAAAGGAACATCTTTTTATTAATATTTCCTGTTTTTTTTTTCCTTGACACAAACTTTGCAAATTAAATATGATCTATTGGGTTTAGAAGACCACTTGAATGCTTTGCAAAAGTGTTATTCCTTATTTTATTATTACATTATTCTTTATATTCTTTATTATTTTATTATGTCCAATACCTCAGCAGATCTGTAAGCTTACAGCAGGCCCCAGGGAACTTTGGCGTGTTGACTTGACTCGCAAAGGGTCATATGAAGTCACCCATCCTGACTTTGTGTTTGGGACAGGGGAATGAAATGGAGCAAGTCTTCTGCTTGAGGGCCTTTGTCTTTTGGAGGACAAAGAAACTTGTGGAGCACCTCAGTGCTATTGATGATATGAAGTGCAAGAGGACATAGGAGCTCTGGTTCTTGTCCCACAGAGGCTTTTTAGCTTGCCAATTGCCATGAATGAGGACAGCTTCTGGTACAGGCTGATGAGTAATTATTTTTCCTACTGCTGCTGAAGCCACTGGAAAAATCTGGTTGATCCAGGATGTCACGTCAGAACCTAATTCCCGTTTCTGCGAACGCCCAGATGCCCATGTTTAGTGCTTAATAAAAGGTAAGCTCCAGTCAATGGGAAAATGTGCTTAAGAGCTTTATTCACTTTCTTAAGTACTCTGCTGGGTCTGGCCCCGTGCAATGTGTCAAGCACCCATTAGTCTTATCTGTTGTTGTTTTAATACAGATAGTTTCATGGGAATAACCGTCTCAACACAAAGGTGGGGATTTTTTGGAGGGGAAGCCACCCTGTGCATATGAATTTACTAATAATGACATATGTTTGGGTGATGTTCTGGCTTTCTTCTCTGAGAAAATAAAGGGAAGGAAACATGATTGTCTTGGAGCAGGTACAAAGCTTTGGGATGCCTGGCTCGGATGAAGTTGCAGAAAGTGTTTCTCTTTGTATTGCAGGGCCTGGCAGCCCGGTGAGATAATAAAAGATAAAGCAAATTGTACGACAATGGAAAATGCTGAGCTCCCTGAGTAATTAAAGGTTGTGTAAGACAGTCGCATGGCTTGCAAGGATTATTAATGCAGTCACGTTTGCGTTATATAAAGGGTAATTAAAATGCAGCCTGCTTACCATTGATTACACCCTTTGCCTGGTGCTGGTGGCAGCAGCTGCACAGCCAGGCTGCAGAGGTGGCTTGGGAGACAGCAACTGCCAGCAAAAGGAGAGGCTGTGGGAGTGCAGGATGCCCAAGGCTGTGGGACCACTGCTGTGCCATCCCCTCCCTGCCACGTGGGCCTTTTCCTGCCACCATACCACAGTCACTAAAGCTTGCTGTAAGAGCTCCTTGGGTTCTGTGGAACATGGGGAGCGGTGGGCTTATGAGCAGCTCTCGATAGGATGCCAAGCTGCCATGGGTTAAAGATCAGTGCGCCTGAAGAAATTTTGCCGAGGTAGCCCATGGAAGCTGGGTGGTGAGGGATGTCTAACATGGAGGGAGGTCACTGGCTACAGCCACTGCCCAGCTGGGAGCCACCCGCAGCCCTACTCAGACCGTGTTGCTTCTGCCAGCCCCACTCCGTGCAGACACATGTCTGAGCCCTGTGAGTACCTCATGGTGGCCTAGGAAGCACAGGGCGGCACAGGTCAGGGAAGGGCAGGTTTCTGCTGTGATGTGGAGCAGAACCAGGCTGCAGATGCCACCTGGACCCGTCACAATTTTCAAAGCCCCGTTTCATCAGCAATGAGGTGTGAAAGAAGGGAGTGGGGTTGGCCCATGGCTTTCTAGCAGCCCCACCTCAAAGATGAAGGGCAGCTTCACTCTTACAGTGCTGCACATGCTGCACACCAAGAGGGAACTGAAGTGGTTACTTACGTGGAGGCTGCAGCGAGCATTTTCCACTAATTCCTACAGCAGGGAGAGGCAAGGTGCCCAGACCAAGGAGAAAGGAGTGTAAACTCCCTGACATCAGCTCCTGTAAGCCCTTGAACATCTGGTTTGCATTTTCTATTGCATGGGGTACCTTTTGGTGTTGAAGAGGGGTTCAAGCAGAGCTGGGGAGGCTTGGTCTCTGTAGGATGCTCTCCTTGTTGGAGCTCTGTGCTGTCTGCTCTTGGCAGGGCATGGCAAAGGAGATGCCTCAAATCCACATACAAGGCCGTTGGGATGCTGTAAGCACACCGTGTCTCTATGTTCCTGACTATTTCTCTGTGTTCCTGATTATTTCCCTGGGACTCCTGTCCTCGATGCAAGAGTGCTTCTTGAGCGGTGACAACGGCAGTGCCTCCAAGGGAGCTGGAGATAAGAGTACACAGGAGAATGATCTGGACCTACTGTTTTCTCCATGGAAACATGATTGGCAATCAGCTGTTAGGCCCAGTAAATCCAATTATGGCTGTAGACAGAGATGTGTTTAAAAAAAAAAAAAAGAAAGCCAAGCCGGTGTAAATGAAAATATAACCATGTGCTGTAGAATTGTTGGGGGGGGTCTTTCCTTGTTTTTTACAGTCCCAGCTACTTACCAGCTACAAACTGTGCCCCTGGTGGGATGAATGTTGAGTGATGTTTCCTGTGGTGTTGCTGCCCTGTGAAGCCATGGCACACTACCCCTGCCCCGAGTTAGGGGTCTGGACAGTCAGCCAATGCCAAACACTTAAAGAGTGAAATATTTTTAGAAAGTACTTTCCAAGTAATGGACCAGAATAAAAAAAACAACTGAACTCCCAGAGATGACAGCCGGGAGTCTTTAGCCTTCCTTCCAGCCACTCCTGCCACAACAGCCCTCCAGTGGCTAACGAGAAATCACTTTAAAATACACATTAAGGTTCATTGTAATTCAGGGGACCCTTTTTAAAGACACTTGAGCTATGCAGAGAAACGCCTTGAGATGGGGAAGCCACAAGCTGAGTCTGAAATTTTGGGACAGATGGTTACAGATGGATGTCTGTCCCAAATAGCCACCGTGATCTTTCTCCTTGTGTTTTTATAATTCCCCATCCCCACAGGTGCTGTGCTCTCTGTTGGGCTGGGGGCGAAAATAATTTTTTGCAGCTAAAAAGCTGCAACTGGAATCTGAACACAACACCTCTCAAAAAAACCCCAGGCAAATGAGGAACAAAATTTCCCCCGACTTCAGCCCTACCCTTGGCACAGTGTTTTAGCCTGCTCAGCCTCCTCTACACAGCCCTGGATAGCACTGCTGGTACCTCCTGCTCCCCAGAACACCCTACCAGGCAGGGCAAAAGCCCTTCATGCCACCTTTTCTCATGGGGAGGAATCTGCCTGCAAAGCCACAGACTTCAAAACCATTTTTCTCTGTCCATGGAAGGAATTAATTACTTTAACTGCACATCGTGGCAGGTACAATTCAGTATCTTTTTAATTGGCATCTCCCCTGAGTTTTCTGCATTCCCCTGACTGGTTCGAGATCTATTTTGCTTGTTTAGTCCCCAGGTGGCAAACCTGTGGAGAGACCAGGAGACATGGATGGCTTTTCCAGTGTTGCTACTGACCTTGCTTGACTAGTTTTTAGATCATAGAATCATAGAATCATAGAATCAAACGGGTTGGAAAGGACCTCGGAGATCATCAAGTCCAACCCTTGATCCAACCCCACTGTGGTTACTAGACTATGGCATTAAGTGCCACGTCCAGCCTCGTCTTGAAAACCTCCAGGGACGGAGAATCCACCACTTCCCTGGGCAGCCCATTCCAATGGCTGATTACTCTCTCTGTAAAGAACTGGTATCCAAAATATGATTTAGTTCCCTGTCTGTAAAACAGAGGTTGTTGTTTAATCCCCTTTAAAAACTGCTCCAAGAACTTGAAGTAGAAATCCACCATCAGGCTCCAAGTTGACTGAGTTTTCATTTTAATGAGTTTTAATTCTGTGCTTTGAAATATAGGGAAGTACGGAAATGTACAAGTTTTTTTGGGGGGAGGGGTGGTGGTTTTTAAAATCTCTGTAATTTTTGTATTGTGGAAGAGTTAAAAATAAATTCTCCCCACAAGATTTTAGTCTTGCACTGGACCAAATCTGGAAGGAAGCAATATTGTTGTTGATTACAATTGCCAGGCTTCAGCATTTCTCCGTTTTGGAAACCAAGTATCAGGATCTAGACACAGGGTCTCATCCCAGCCATACTGTACTTTGTCATCTTTATTATTCCCAACTGAAAGCAATAAAATGCCTCTCATCTGAAGGAACGCATTTTGGGCTCCTCAAGGAGGAAATGCCAACCCTGTGGCAACCCTCTGCACAGGAGCACACTGGCGCAGCCAGCCAGGCATGCTCCTGCATGTTGACTCGTGGAGAGGAATCAACTGGGTCTTCCACGTGGACTCTGTCCCCAGGAATCAAGCCCAGCTGACTGCTCTGGAAAAGTCATCCCACCCATCTTCACAGTGGTGGGCAGGTCAGGATACCGTTCCACGGGTTCAGGAAGAGGTGCATTACTACGTGCAGCATCAATGCCCTTTGCGCCCAAAGCAGATGGGACTCCATCTCACTTTGTCAGCCAGTGAAGCAACCCACAGCCTGGAGCAGCAGGACATTTATTCCTGAGACTGTCCCCCTCTTGCCCTAGTGGTCCAGGCTGGAAGGAGACACCCTGGGAGACGTGGCCAAGGGAAGTTCTCTGGTTACGCAGGTGGCCCCACGCAGGTAGTTTTGCTTAATGATATTAAACAGAGAGTGATAATGTTACCTTAGGGATCAAGTGGTGAGCTTTTTACAGCATGACCTGTGGCAGCAGTGGGAGCCTCTCATGCCACGGAGAGGCCTGGGATGTCACAGGGACACAGCAGGTAGGGAGCAGATTTGCTGGGGAAGGGGGCTGGTTAAGTCCACCTGGAATGGGTGAACTGCTCACAATAAAACTCACTTATTCCCAGGTGTGTGGCCCCTCTGTTTGAGCCCAAGGGCTTAATTTTTTGATATTTTAACTATTATTTTGGGACTACCCCCAAACATGCCAAAACCATTTATCCTCCTCTATCTCCTCTCGCCCAGACCCATCATCAGCCCAGGGCCATCTCTAAACATGCACCTCTAAACCCCCTGCATCTCCTTTTGCCACTGCCTTCCACCACTGCTACTGCTGGAAACGAGCTCCACAGTTAAAAACGACCAGTTCAGAGGTGGCCATGTGTCTGCAGCTGTGTGTGTCCAGGGCAGGGGCGGGGGGAGCCAAATATCAACTAACAAATCAGTGAGGTGGTGTCAGGATCTGCTTGCTGACACGTGCGTGGAGGGGAGACCGACAATGTGCCCAGAAATTGCTGGCTTGGCTCTGGTGACACTGGTGACACCAGCAGCTTGTCCTGTGCCCTTCCTGGCTCCCATTGGGGTGGGAGCAGCAGTTGCCTGCTGTCACCTCGCCAGGGCAGCCAGGCTTTGGGTGGTGCATGTTGCACCCAGATATAGAAAGAAGATGATATAAGAGGGAAGTTACAGTGTATGTATAAGTACATATATATGTATGTATATATATATATATAAGGGGCTGCTCATCCCCATTGTCAATCCAGCAAACGGCGATTTCAGTCACATCAAACCACTAAACAGGATGCCCTCTTAACTTCAGGGAAGGCAGAAGGAGGGTTTCTGTTGGAAGGGAGAGCTGATGACCTTTTGATGAACCAGTGCTGGAAGCAGACGGTCGCTCCCATTGAATCAGCATCGTGTAAGGCTGGCCTCATTAATGAATGTCACAGAGCCCGCCCGAATCGGAGGTTTCAGGACTCTGCTTTTTCTCTTTTAATTGCATTTTCCAGAGTTCACAGGCCAGAGTAAGTGGGGAAATTTCTGATGGGTCAGAAAAGGCTGTGGTTTGGAAAGAATTTCAGGCATCCTTCATGTGACCTCCTCCTCCTTCTCCTTGTGCACAATTGTTGCTTTTAAAAGAAGCAGAGATAATGGGGGACCAGGGGATCTGCCTTGCAGAAATCTTGCCCTCAGCCCTGCTGCTTGCAAATCCCTTCTTTAATCTGTGGACAGGCAGAGGCCAGGGGAAATGTCCAAGGGCAGGGGGCTGGCAGTCAAGCACCTCTTGCCCTGCTCTCCTGTGCGAGCCAAATCCTACAGCAGCCACCAGGCATTTTATGGAAGCAGCCATGGCTCCCGTGCAATCAGTGGAGTTTGGGGTTAATCTGGAGCCAAATCAAGGTTTACAGGGCCCCAGGAGTGGATGGGACTCACTCCCTTAACAGTGATGGGGGAAAGCCCCCTGCACTCCCTCGCTGACTCAGCTGGCCCGGGCAGCTGGCCTAGTTAATCTTAAATAAGCCAATTAAGGCTGCATGATGGGAATGCCTCTCAGCTGGAGGCTTGATTGAATAAAGGCTGCAAGATTTAGCTAATGGCGTCCCGAATTCCACCGGAGTGTTTTTAACTTAGAGAGTCAGTTGTGCCCCCTCCGCTCTTCCTTTGCCACGGGCAGGACTGGATTCAATTCACACAAACCCACCAGGGAGGAAGTGGCAGCCTCCAGTTGCCTGGGAGCTGGTGTGAGTGGAGCATGGCTGAAAGGGGAGCAGTGCAGGCCTCTTGGCCATTAGGTAAGTCATGATATAGCTCCTGTGCCTCAGTTTCCCCACCTGCAAAAACAGAGATGCTCCTGAAAGGTGTAGGGCACCCCAGGTGTCCTGCAATGAGCGTGGGGTAGTTGTAGCACTGGGTTAAATCACATGTGTGCCTCTGGGGAGGACATGTGATGTGTTATCATTACGTATGTGAAGGCAAAGAGCTGGGCTTTCGAGCATCTTCCAGCAGCCTGGGGGTGATCTTGCCATGAAGTGTTTCAGGCTTCCTGATGTGAAAGGTGAAGGAAGGCATCCTCGGCTCTGGCTGACTGCCATGTGCTTTCTAACGTGACTGTGGAAGAAGTTCAACCCAACAGCAACAGGCAACTATCATCTCTGCAAACCTCCAAAACAAATTGCTTTTCTTGGGCCCAAGACCTGACAGTGGGGCTTGCTGCAGGTCACCTCTACCTGCGGTTCTCAGGCTGCAAAACCCTGCTCTGGTAAAGAGGCAAGATGATATGTAAGGGTCCAAATCCTAACTCGAATGTTGCACTGCAAAATCGGAGGGTGTTTGCAAGACAGGGAGGAATGGGGATTTTTTTTCCTCTCTCTCTTTTTTTTTTTTAATTATTATTTTAATTGCAAGGAAAAAGCTCCCTTCAAAGAATACCTCCTTGTGAATTTATAGTCCTCCAACCCAGTATTTTACAATCTTAACAAGAAGCTCATAAAAACAAATGTTTGTAGAGGGGGAGGAAAAGGGGGGAAAAAATGGTATAAAAGAGGCACTGGCAAGTCTCAACTGAAAATGTGGAGGGATGTTTCCTAAGGCAAGAGTTCCCAGAGAAGAAGCTGGGCTATCTCAGCAGGAGAGGATGTTTTTATGGGATACCTTGTACTTGGGCTCTTTTTAATGCTGGTGGGTCAGGAGGCTCTTGACAGTGGTGGTGAAATGCTCTCAGTGCTGGGACATCCTGTGAAGTGGAGGCAGGAGCAAGACATTGGCAAAATCCTTATCCCGGGTGTGTCCCTCATCCCAGGGATTGCCCAGCTAGGAGAGGGAGTGACTTGCTCAGAGGAGGTGTGGGTCTGGAGGATGCTGCAGTGGTGAGGGGAGGCACATGCAAAGAGCACGAAGATCCACATTTCTGCAGGGATTCAGAAAATGTGTTTAGCTTGTGAACCCCTTCCAGCTCCAGCAGGTCAAAGGCTGAGTGGTGCAAAAGGCCCTCTTCCAACTGGGCACAGGCTCTCTGCCATCTGCACATGGCAGAGATGTCTCTCCTTAAAGACACCGAAGGCCACAAATGGCAAGGCAGTACATTCTAAAAAACATGGAGTTGCTTAAAACATGGGATCCAGCAGTCTCAATTTCCATGTGAAGGAGGGAAGGTTATTTTTTAGGGTTTGGGGTTTTTTTTCTTTCTTTTTCCTGTTGCCCTTCACCTTCCCCAAAGACTATATTTAGGGAGAGGTTTTTACAAGTTCCAGTTCAGCAGCCTCTAAGCACCTCCCCCTTCAGTGCTGCCAGAGAGAAGCAGACTTCACTCTGCAAAGGATTCTTGGTGGATCTGATCTCCTGAGTGCACCTTGGCCACATAGCTGGACTGCCTACAGTCCAGGGAACTTGAACACCAAAACTGTGGGTTTCTACTGTCTGGATAAATTCAGGGGTCCTTCCAGACGTGTTAAAGCCATCAAGGAACATCAGTCCCATCCTCTGCCCTTTAGCCTAGTGTGGCTGTTATTCCTGTGTTCAGTTTACCACATTTCCGTGCTGGATTTGAGTCCCGTTGGTGTCTACATAAAAACAGATGATCAAACCACCTCCTGGGATCACCTGCACCCTTCATCATTCTTTCCTCCTTTCTCTGGGCTATTCCCACCTTTTCAGCGTCCTTTTCAAATCCCAAATCTCAGCACCCAGTGCAATCAGTATGGGCTGGGTAAAACCAAGCCCTGCTGTCCGTCCTTACCCGACCACCAACACCTTAGGAGCTCATTTACCCCTTTTGCTATAGGGTTGTAATGTGAGCTTGGATTTGCTTCTCTGCTCTTATCGGCTAAGGACAGGTCTAATGTGTGTCTGGGACTTCTGGGTGAACTGTCCCTCTGTAGCCAGCAGCAGGGAGAGGTGACCTGCAAGCCATGGCAGCAACGCCTGCCACTCCCTAGAGCCGCTCTTCTAGATCCATGAAAGAATGTCGTCCCTAAATGGCCAATAAGGACTCACTCCTGACATAACAGTATGTCTTCCTTTTGCTGTTTCTTTCCTAATTTTCTTTTAAACTCAGTTTAAAGACGTGTAGGAGTGGCTGTCTCTTTCACAATTCGCGCTTTGGAAATGGGGGAAAGTGTAATACTTCCCCTACACTTGCAGAAATTTGTTCAGTTTTTCCAAAACAAGAAATTTACCTCCTGGCCAAGGTCCAGAATGGAAAAATTAAGAGTAATATTTAAGAGCAGTAAACATTTCTTAACACGGTGTGGGGGGAGGGATTGGCTTTGATTTTGTGGGGTTTGGGGGTATTTTGTTTGTGGGGGTTTTTTTGTTTTTTTTTTGTTTGTTTGTTTTTTCCTAAGTTGTGGAGATTGATAGCCCTTTCCCCCTGACTCCTTATGCTGCTGCAATGGGATGCCACTATTTTGGGAGCTACAAGCTGATGTGACTCTCCTTGGTTTCCCCCACTACTAACTTGTGGGCTATGACAGAAACCTGTGGGGGATGATAGTCTGTGTAATTCTGGCTGTGCACACAGAGGAATAGATGAGTTTGGGAGCAGCGGGGAGGTTGGGCAGGGCCATGGCAGATACCATCTGTATGTATACAGAACCAGGGACGTGAGTGCTCTCCCCTACACCACACCCATGTGTCTAGGAAGAAAGAAACATGCTTTTGTAGGCTTTATCGTTTCTCTCATCCGTGCATGTCCTCAGAAGTCTTAATTACTGAGTGTAAACTTCTGGGAAATGGCTGCACGAATCAATCTGTTTGCTGGTAGACTCATTTCCCCTGCATCCTTCCACCCCTGCATTTTAGAGAGGAAAGGGATTTATTATAAGGCAGCACTGTGGAAAAAACTTCCTTAGAGAAACACGCTAGATAATCTGGGGAAGGCTTGAGTAATGGAGCTTTTTGTGGGCTAATAGAATAAAACTGCTCCACAAAAATATTATCGTTGGGAACAAGAGCTGAAAAGGGAATGATTCATGTGAAATATGGGATGTGCCTGTATTTCATATGAATCAGTGCTTTGAAAAGTGGGAGAGGGCTGGGGCAAGATGAGCACCTGAGACCTTCCCCGAAGCATGGAAAAGATAAAACAGCTTTACAAAGACCTTGTCAGGAAGTAGTAGGGAGGGTGAGGTAGGCTTGGGAAAACCACGGGATGGAGAGTCCCTAGAGCTAACGAGAAAGCAGTATTAGAAGCCTGCATGATTGCTGATAGACCTATGATTAAGGGCCAGCAGGCAGAATTTCCTGTGATACTCCATGCAAGTAAAAACAAATCTCTTCACCTCTCTGCACCTGCACTACCTCATCCAGGAACACGAGAAAAGAAACTGCTGCCGAAGAGGAGCTTTGTGGGCTATCTCTGCAGCTTACTGGGAGCTACTGCTTCAGAGGAGGCTTAGTGAAACAGACTGGGGAGGGAAGAATAAGTGACCTAGTAACCTTTTTCATACCTTTCTTAAGGGGAAACTATTCCCATACGCTATTTAATCTTCCACAGACAGCAAAACTTGAATTCCTGACTTACAAGGGACTTTCGAAACACACCTCTAATTTCTTCCCTGACGCTGCCACTGGTTGAGCGGATGGATGAGAAGAGGGAGGTTTGACTTTCGGGACATCTTTGCTTTCCTTCTACCTTGCCAGAGACTTCTTGGTAGTGCTGAGGTTACCTGGTGGTGCGTGCAAGCCCTGGGTCCCAGGGGACCAACAGGGCCAAGAGCTGCTGTGTTTCCTCTCACCGTACCTTTGAGCATGTGCCTGTATATTGTGGCTGGGCTGTTCCTGCCCCTGACAGTCCCCCAAGGTACAGTATTGCTGTATTTGGACTGGGACTTTCTGTCACATGCTATATTTAGGCTGTGGATTTGCATTGTTAACTTGTGTGTCTTAATGAGCAGGCGCTTGCTTGTGGCACCAAGCCCTCGCCTCTCCTGGGCTGTGGCACTCTCGTGTGGGACTGTCCCTGTGTTGTGTGGTCAAGAACGCTGCAATAAGGGAGAGAAAAAAAAACGTTCTGGCTGAAATGTTCTTGACCTGTAAATATTAGAGAGTCATCCTATGTAAAAAAAAAAAAAAA
>VXAY01007338.1:203981-330989 GCA_013399855.1 Oxyruncus cristatus
CCCATCTTTTTCATCAAAGGTAAGTCTTAGACACCCCTATGCCCAAACCCTTTGACAGGGGCTTTGACATGGCTGTAAGTCACTTGGAGGTCCCTCTGGTGCCTCACTTCTTGAAGGTGGCACAAATGTCATGCCACCAGGAGCTGTCAGGTGCTCAGGAGGGGATCCCTCTCTACCAGGACTGTCCCTTCCCTGCACACTCATGGTTTGTACTGCTTTGCAGAGTCTTTTTCTGAAACAAAGTGGTTTGTGTGACAAAATGGAAAAACTGGTCATCAGTGATTCACAGATAAATCCTAAAAATATATGGCTATTGTTCCTTTTCTTATGACCCAGCCGGGATGAGCTGTTTTATAGAGGAAGCAAGAAGATAAACAAACAATTCCAGCATGCGAGGGTGAAGGCTGTGGTCCAGTTTTTTTCAGCTGTCCAGATCTGACTTCTAGATCTTCCTTTGTTATCAGGCTTCCCCTGTCCAGCTGCCTTTCTGAACAGGAGGAAGAGGAAAGATGGCTGAGGATGTTCCTGTCGAATGCTGGGCTGGGATACTGCATGTAGGGAGACACTGGGGTACTTGGGCCATGATGCTTCTCCTCACCGTGTCACTGATTCAGCTGTGGGTCGTCAGGGCTGGGGAAATGGTGCATTGTGACCCTGGCACGTGTTGCATGTTGTGAAGCTGCTGTGGGTGGGCAGTCCATCGGTGGGTGTCATTGTTCTGGACACGATCCTTCTGCAGCATTTGGAAGCCCACCAGTGCCATTAGCAAGGTCTGATGGGTTATTCACGTGAAATTTTATTGCTGACCCCAGCCTGAGCCTACAGCTCCCGGTTTCTGTGCCAACCAGGGTATTCCTGCCTGGCTCAAGCTGAGCCACCTCTTTCTTCCCACCTCCCAGTGTGGCTGTCACCCTGCTCAGCAGTTTAACTGTCACCTCTAGTTTGGTCTTTCTGAGCACAGGGAGGAAGCGCAGCACTTGTTAAGCTGTAAAAAAACCCAACTCAAACCAAAGCATATTGCAGGTGGCATGAATGTCTGGGCACCAGGATACAAATCCTTGCTCTTTCTGGCAGAAGGTTGACTCGTAACAGCTCATTTCAGCCTTGGTGGTGGATTTTTTTGGTACCATCTTTGGTTCTGTTCAGGGGGGATGCTGGTTCCTCATGTAGTGGCACATGCCTGTGTTTGTACACGTTTCCTAAACCACAGTGAGTGATTTAGTGCAGAGCCTCCCATGGCCTTAATTTGCCCCCTGACATTATGCAAGACATGAAAAATGTGGAGTGATGCAGCAATGCTTCTCAGTAATCAGATCTGCAGCTGGTGTGAATCAACCCAGCTCCTTGGGTTTTTATGGAGCTACACCCTTATACACCAGAGATGGTGGGACCCCCTCACAGGTTCCTCTCAGACCTGTCTCAGTGTCAGACCTTGCAAAAGGACCCAGACAGCAATACTTAATTTTGCAAGCACTATGCCCAGCTGCTGCTTTGCTTTTTGTGCAAGCTGGACATCCCCAGCAGGGCAGGAACAGGATGAGCAGGAACAGCACATCTGTCTCCAGGCTGAACAAGTGCCACTTTGCTGTATTTCAGCTGGGTGATGGCTGGGAGGCACTGGAAGGAATTAGGCTGCCTCAGCAACTCCAGTCTCAGTTTTTTCTCTCTGATAGTTGTTTGCCAGATGGGGATATAAAGGCAATGCGATCACTCTTTCAGGGTGATGGGGACAAAAATCTGTGCAATAACCCCCTCTGCTCTGTGCACACCTGAGCCTGGAGCTGGAGTTTGGTCAGTGGTTTCCTGATCTGTTGCATTGCACCTCTCAATCAGAGCTCCCACAAGTCTTGTGGGCTTGCCAGCTCAGAGCCTGGCTCTGCCACTAAAGAATCTGTTCTTGAGCTTGATTTAAACCAGTGAATTTAGGATGCAGGCTGCCTGGTGGGCTGCCCACATACCCCGTTTTATTTGGACAGGAGCACCCAGGAGTTGGGAGATTTGCCCTTAGACTTTAAAAAGCCTAGAGAAAACCCAAAGTATAGCTGTGAGTCTGTAAAGTTGTTTTCTTTTTTTTTTTTATGTGAAAAAAGAACTTGCTATTCTGAAATACTTTTGATAACCTGGTTTGCTGCTTGGCAGGTGGGGCTGGGCTGCTGGGCTGGGAATATGCCTTGTGGTCCCTGTCTGAGGACCTCAATCAACCCTCAAGACCTCCTGCCCTGGTCCACCCCTGCCAGGGCTGCAAGAACAAGGTGGACTTGGGGAGCAGGTCACGGGATGTGGGAAGGTAGGGGAGATGCCATCATCCTGATGTGGTACCGGAGTGTCTCAGGTGGTGTGGGCACCTCAGGGAAGTAGGATGCTGGGTCTGTGTCCCTGCAACTTGCAGGGAACAAAGGTTCCTTTCCATCAAGTTCCATTATGATGGATTTCAGGTGAAACTGAGACGGAGTTCCCCACCAAAAGGCATGGCAAGCGGCTCCCCTTGCTCAGCATTTGATCCCAGTCTTCCTCCTCTCTCTGGCTATCTGTTCCTTTCACCGAGCACCTGGAAACGGCTGACTAACGAAGATGTGCAGATGGTCATCAACTCCTGCGCTGTACAGCACGTGGCTAAAAATAGACAAGGTTACAGGGCCAGGCCCATCTTTACTGGGAGAGATTTGCAGGGTAGAGTCAAGAAGTGATTTGTCCCCCGGTGCCATAGCAACAGATCTCAAAATGCGAGCAGCATGACAGCAGCAGCGTGGTGATGCTCCACCGGTGCGCGGGATGACCTTGGAGAAGCAGGCGGCAGCAAGGTGGACCACTGTTCCCACCAGCTGCTTGCAGGAGTCCCTCCAGCAGCCCCCTTCCCCAGCCTGCAGCCATCAGCTCCCTGCTGGCAGAAGGGACTTGTGAAGGATGGACTAAAACAAGGAAAATGTGCCTTGTTGCATTTGCATTTAGGTGGCAAAGTTAATGATAACCTAGGATTTACCGGTAAAGGTGATACGGGAAAAAACGCAGTAGAGAGTGAGCCATATTTGTGTTTTGTATCATTGAAAGTGCCTGTACCATTCTCATGAGCTTTTTCTGTTCTGCTTGTTTCTAGCTTAGCACTGTGCTTCCTGTTAGGTGTGGCACTCTGGGCTCTTGCTGGAGGACAATTTAAGCAGACTGAAGTTTCACTAGGAGTTGGAACTCACCAAAAGTGTTGTAAATGCTGTCCAAACCGAAGAGGGCAAAGGTCCACGTGCAGCTCCTTGGTGATAGGTGTCTTAGCACATCGCAGCTCTGCTGTTTGTCACGTTGTCACACGGTCTCTGTGGTGTGACAGGTAAAACTTCAGTGTTTAATGGGAGGGAAAAGGAGATGGGAACTGAAGTGAGATAAACAATTCAGGTACTTCTGCAAATATTTTTCTGGAAGTGGTTGAGGTGTAAGAGTTTAACATTCTTCTTCACTCCAAGTGATCCTAAAAAAAAAGTAAAAATCAACATTTGCTTGCAGAAAGTTGTTTGGTACATCTTTGTTTTTCTCTCTATTCTCACCTGCGGGAACAGGTTGAATAACCTGGACGTTATTTTTATGTGTGACATAAAATGTCTCAATTTTCAGAGAGTGCTTATGATTTTTTTTCCCTTTTTTTTTTTTTTTTCAGGAACCTGAGGTTTTTTCATAATCTCAGCTCCAAATACATTAGATGGCCTTGTTTGAATCAGTGGGCCCGGTATCAGGGCAACTCAGGCCTCTTTGAAACCTCACTGTGGCTACCAAAAACGAGACAACCCAAAGCACCAGACTTATGTTTATTGGCTTTTAGTGAGATGCCCATGAGTATTTGACGTCCTCATTTGAGAAAGGGAAGTGGTGTAGAAAAATTGAAATGGAAAGGGGTACAGGCCCAAATGTTTTGGTACAGGAGAGGAATTGAAGCATAGCCACGTATTGCAGAAGTCTCTGTCTCCACCCATCCCTGTGCTCAGCACTGCTCCTCCTCCTAAGCAGAGAGGTGCTCTCCTCCATGGAGCTGGGTCCAAGGCATTGGTTGGAAACTGAGTTTTGAGGCTGGTGGGCTTGGTTCAGCTGAGTAAAAAGACAGAAACCATTCAGAAAAAATATAATCCACGTTTGGGTTTAAATTTTCTGTATACATTTGAGTTTGGGTATGCTGAATTTTCTTCTAGGCAACTCTCTTTGGCAGTAAGGTTGAAGAAAAGTCCCTGCTTTATTCTGTTAACCTCTTTTATGGGAAAGTTAACAAATGTTTACCTTTCACAACATTGCTTATCAAATGTCTACAGAAGGACTGCCCTGCCTCTGAGGGAAGGACCTCCTCTTTCTCTGAGTGTGCTCTTAGGCAGCCCGAATTCCCTGTTTGGGACTGAGAAGGAAGCATGGAAGGGGGAGTGTAATAAAAGCATTCAAATATAGTCATGAAGCATAGTCACCACCATTGCTTCTGGGAGTGGGCATCCCCTAAATGCCATTCCCAGGCTAGAGCAGATTTAACAAGGTGGGGTTAAATAATGAGCTGTTTGAAATGAGAAGCCTTTGCCTCTGATGTAATAAGCACTGCAAGGATCAGACACGTGCAGCATGCAGATGGGTCTCCAGCAGCTCTGACTCTTAAGCTGCTGTGAAAGAGTGTTTCTGCATACAGACTTGAGAAAAAATCTCATGGAGATCATACTTGTTTTGTCCTGGGAAATGCTGGTATCTCGGGTTATGACCAGAGCCAGCAGCTTGGTCCAGCTTTGAATCTTTACCTGCATATTTTAGTGACAACAGCATGGCTCGGAGCTGGCATTACCCTGCACTTTCTCACTCAGGTATTGCACTGCTGGATGGCCTCTGACAAAGCAGAGCTCGATTTCCACCAAACCCAGATTTTTCCATGTGATACCAGCATCTTTCCTTTGATAACAGGGGCATGATGTGATGGGAACCATGTGTGAAATTGTGCCCAGGGCCCCAGGCAGGGCAGGCAAGGAGCTGTGTTGCCCTAACAGGCACCCACAGGAAGAGTGATGGAGCAAGAAGAGTGCTTGCAGAAGTTTCCAGGCACCAACAGCCCACCCTGCCTTCACGGAGATCATCCATCACAGCAGCCACGATGTGTGACTATTTACCAAGCACAGCTTTGGCTGCTGGTTGAGCCAGTGGCTGCAAGCTGGGTCATGGCTTTCTGGTGCTCCCTCCACAAAGGGTCTGTGACCACACACGCTTCACCCATGGGTGCTCCTTACCCAAGCCAGAGCAACCGATGACAACCTTTTTTCCTCACCCCAAGCTGTGCCTGCACCCTACACACTCAGACAGCCGTGGGGCTGCTTGATTTCCAGCTCTAAGGTCAGCAATGTGTCTGGGGTGCTCTTCACCCATCCCATGAAAACACGCTCCGCAGGAGGTGCAGCAGAGCATTGCTGTAGACTTTCCTCCACCACCCTAAAAGCCTGAGGCTATTACTGGGGTGAGAATGTCCACCGTCCAGTAGCTGGGAGCAAGTGCTGCTTTCAGCCGGATTTTGAGCCGTGGCTGACCCCCAGAGGGAGCACACAGGGCCCCCTCCCCAGTGACTGCAGCACCTGGTGCTGTGCCGGGCATGGGCAGGAGCAAGGCAGCTGAGGTGCTATTAGAACACCTCATCAGTCTTCAGTCAGGGTGCCTGTGAGACAAGGAAGTGATTAGGAATTGGGAGCGTGAGTGATAAGTCATCTATCAAACACACTTACTAACCTAAATGTGTCAAGGAAGTTTCCACTGAAAAGAGGAAAAATTATTTATTTTCAATTTGGGATGTTTTAAAAATGGAGAAAGAAACACAAATTTGTTGTTTGGTTTTGTTTTTGTTGTTTTTTTTAAGTGAGCAACATTGCGTATCAAAACTTCAGAGAGCATGTGCTTGTTTGTTCACCTGCCTCCAGCTCGAAAACAACTAGCAGTTGTTGTGACACAGGTTGTGACCACAGGGAGAAGAGGGTGAAGAGAGTCTAACTTTTCACAGAAACTCCCCTGCCAGGGATCGTTCGGGGCTTTCTACCAGACTAACACCACTGCACCACTCGGCGTCTGCCTCTTGCCTTCTCTCCATACACAGTTGCTTGCAGGCAGATGCATTTGTATGGTCTGTGCCTCACACTGGGAGGATATGAGCCAGCTCAGACTGAAAGCCACTTAGCCACAGTCAGCTTGGTTCTCCTCCAGCTGGCTTGGTGTACCAAAAGAGCACATGTGTCTGTCGGCAAGGACTGAGGATAAACCTTGTCTCCTTGACGCAGGGGTATAATATGGGACCTACAGTTCTTCTAGGAAAACGCATTCAGCTCTGGAAGTAGCTCTGACAGACAAGTGCTAGTCAATCCTGTGGCCTTGGTAAGGTAAGGCATTGCTGCCCACACTTCTGAAGTTGTCCTGATCTGCAGCAGAAGATGGGGCTGAGCGCGGCCTGTGCCTGTGACAGCACCGTGGCAGCAGTGACGCAGTACACTGATGTTCGCCCAGAGCAGGAGGAGGTTGCCTGTATGAGGAGGTCATGGTGGAGAGGAGTGGCTGAGGGGATGGTGCTGGGTCTGGGAACACCCGCATTTTTCAAGCTGCACTTCTGCTTGCTGAAGAAATTACTGCATCTGGTGATGATGCCGACCATCATCCTGAATAGTTTGATTCCTTTAGATCTACTCGTGGTGCCTGCACATAACTGTGTGCAAAGCGATTTGAACCACATCAGTGTAAATAGACAAACTTGTATTTTTGTGAGCAGAAAGTGTTGTGAGACAAGTGGCTTGGACAGTGCTCCGTGAGTAGCTCAGTGAGCAGAGCTAAGGCAGTGAGAAACTCCAACAGGGAGGTTGTGAAGAACAGGCAGGCTTGCAGTAGCTGCTATTTCACTGCAGGTACACAGCCCCCAGCTTGGACCAGACTGTCCCCCACCATCTCAGTGCTGCAGTACAGATGGCACCTCCATTCCCAGGACCTCAGGGAAAGACTCCAAAGAGCAGTAGGGGATGTTTCCTTCCTATGCCCACACTGCTGGTGGCTGCACCTCACCATGACCTGATGAGTGTGGTTGGCCTTGTGCTCTGAAGGTACAACTGCCAGTGTGATCTCTTATGAAAGGGCTGTTGGTTCATTTATCACAGCTAATCAATCTCTTCCCTAAGGAAAACCTCAGGATCTTTAAAACAACAGTGCAAAATGACAGAGTAGACAGCAGTGAACAACCTACCTCCAGGGAGCATGAACAGAAGTGTGAGACTGTTAATAGGAGAGGTGTGCTGCTTTTTGAGCACACTGTGTCTGCTGTAAAACCAAACAAAATGACATCTCCATGTTTTATTTTATTTCTTCTCACTTCAAAATATCCTGGGTGAGAGTCTCTGTATCAAGGTGTCTCGGTGCATGCGATACTGAAGAAAAACAGCGAGTTCTGACACACATGGTGTGTCATGTGAGTAATTTCCCTCAGCCAAAACCTCTTAAATTGAAAATCTGCATCTGAATGTTCTTATTTTCTGCTTGGGATCCAAGACTTTAGTTTGGCCATTATAGAGAAGTTTATAAGATAGCTCATCTTAAGAGAGGAGGTCCTCTCCTAAACTTCAGGGCTGTTCATAGGTAGGGTCTTTATTTCAGGCCAGTCCTTGTTTAAGATCTCTCTGGACAGGACAAATGTGTAATTTTTTGTCTCTTATGAGAAGAAAAAGCAGTAACTTCCACATTGGCATGATTTTTTTTTCCTCTCCATCAGTCTTTATTCTGTACAACACAACTGAAGTAAATCAGCTTTCTGCTTTCAGTGGCACTCAGGACCTGCTGCCTCCCACTCAGGAGCAGGTGCCTGTTAGTCCCTGTCCAACATGTAGGATGCCTCTGCAAGGCCATTGCCACTGCTCTTCCTCCTTCCTGCCACTGCAGCTGTGCACCCTAAAAAGTGCATGTGGGAGAGGGGTTGTGTTCCTTCTGTGGAGCTCAGGACTGTGCAGAGGTGACTGCTGCCCGGGCATTAGGGCGACCAGGGCTGAACCCTTGCTTCAGAGTCACAAGTCTGTGAGGAATTAAGCATCCTTCCAGTCCAGTGCAGCAATTTACCATGAAAACAAGAAAAGAGAATGAACCACAAAGTTGCGAAGGCTGGAGCCAATTCCTGTTGTACCCCTTGAAAATTCGTTCCTTCCCCAAGCAGTGGAAAACAATGCAGCTCTTCCACTCCCTCTGACAAACTCTAATCATTTGTATAAGCAAATATCAAAACCAAATAAAAATAGTTTTGAGTTTCTGAAATGTTGATTCAGTTCATGTTCCAGCCATAAAGGAAATAAAGGGCTAGAGATCAAAGCTGTTTTCACAGTCTTTTCTAAAATGGGAAAAGGAATCGTGGCAACCCAAATGCTTTCAGATGAACTTTGCCTCCTCTTGTGGGTTTATGCCCGGCTCCCATGTTACTTTACAGGTGTTAGTTTCTGTCAGTATTAGATGTATGTTTGCTGTTGGTCCTCTGTTGGCCTCTTTGTCCAACCTTGATGAGACCAAGAGAGACCTTCCCTAGGTTGGCAGTGGCTGCTGTCAGTACTGCTGGAGGCTGAGTCCCCCTGGAGCACTCGACTGCATCCCTGCTGCATAGCTCTTGGCTTAGGTCTCTCCTGGGCCGCAAGTTACAACCTTGACATCATTAATAATTTTTTGCGTGTTTCATTTTTTCTTTCTTCCCCCCTTCCCCCCCATCCCCCCAGAAAAAAACCCCAAAAACGCTTGAAGAAAATGTCTATGGGGGTGTTGTAACCAGACGAGCCAGTGCTTTCTCTGTGTGATGCTGATGGCATGTGTTGCATGCTCTGGGTTGTCATGTGTGAATATTCGGAGGAGGTTAGTGTGGAGGGTCGTGGAGGAGGTGCCAAAACTGAGGTCTTCCACACCTGCACTGGCTGCCTCCCTGGAAATGTCGGGAAGGATGTTTTTCCTTCTGGAAGGAAGTACTTTGAGCGACTAAGGTTGCGCAGAAAGGTGGTAGAAACCCCATTACTGGAAACATCCAGGGCCATTGGACAAGGCTCTGAGCAGCCTGATCTAGTTGAAAATGCCCCTCCTCATTGCAGGAGGATTGGAGTAGAGGACCTTGAAAAGATCTCTTCCAACCCAAGCTATTCTATGATTCTATGAATATGTGGTATGGATGACCACAGACTTAGGGCCTTGGAGAGAAGTTGGGAACTCAGCTATTTATCTGTCAGTGTAGACACACTTATTTACATTTTACACCAGAATTATACTGGTGGACTACAAACAAAAGGGGGAAAAACTTGACTAGTCTTCTGGATTCAGTAGCTACACTAGAAGAATTCAGCAAGAGGAAAGGAGGAGGAAGTGACTTATTCCTCCTGAAAAGGCAGTGCAGTGAAATACAGTGTGAAGTTCAGCAGTGGTAAATATAGCTAAATCAATTGAGTTTAGTTCATATCCTGAGAGCCATAAATGTACACAGGTGAAATTTTATGAGCTTTTAAAAAGAACTTTATGAGCTTAGAGGGAGAAGCAGTATAATTTGAAACCAGCAATGGAAAAATAATGTAATATGGATTGTGGCATACCTGGAAAAACCTGTTAACTTACCCTACAGAAGGACCATAAAACATAAGCAAGGAGAAGAGACCTAGGGACCTCTTTTATTCTTTTCCAGGACCTCTATCTAATTTTCTTTTGAAACTCTAATATTCATTGAAATTACTCTCTGGGCAGTCCAAGAGTCTAAAGGACTCATGGGGGAAAATTCTCAAAAGCGAAGAAGTAAAAAAGAGAGAAATGTGCAAGTCCTTGGTAGGCTCTGCTTGTTCTCCATCACTGCACCCTCTGGTTTTCCTCCTGGAGATTAGAGGTTGCCCCACTGCACACTTGATAAGAAGCAATGTTCTAAGACATGTAAAGATGCCTGGTCTTGTCTACTTGGTACAAGAAGAGTGGCCTGTAGCCTCACTGAGGCATGTGAATACCAAAATATGCTGTCTACAGATGCTTTTCTTTTTTGAGTGGCCTTAAGAGCAAAGGACTGATAGCAGCAGAGGAAGGCTCAGAGTTATGTAGACTTCCGCGTGTAACTCTGACATTTAAGAGACCAGGACAGATGTGCCCCTTACCCCTCCTGGGTTTCTGCTGAGCTCTGCTAATGCCTGGAACTCTCAGTGATAGCCACTTCTCTAAGCTGTGTTTCTGCAGAAGGTATCAGTTCCTTGGGATCACAGGGCCAGCTGAGGAAGTTTTTGGGAAGGGGAGCTCACTTGTGGCTTAGCTCGGTGACAGGCTGGTCAGCAGTACTGAAAAACTTCTGTTCAGCCACAGTGAGATAGGGCTGAGAGCCATCCTGATAATTGCCAAGCCAACTGGTCAATTTTAAGTATCACCATTTCCACAAGTTCAAATAACCCAGCACTATGGGTGAGTGGGATGTTACGTGAGTGGGTTGCTTTGATCTGGTGAGGCCCTGCTTGCTCCTGACAGCACTTCCTTAGACCTCTTACTCTTTTGAGTGTGGTAAGACAGACTGTGCCCTAGAGAGCTGCACATCAAAGGAGAAGCCTTTGTGAGCAACCAGCCCAGTCTGGTTCAAAATCAGATGCCTAGGAGTGAACTTTGAGCAGACAGCTAGATCTAGAGCAGTAATTAGGGCAAGGGCCTATTCTTGACCTTTTCTGACAGGCAGGAATTCATACTAGGACGGGAGTAGCCATCCAGCACTGCATTTGAGACACAGTCTTCTGAAGCAAAGGCTTTATTCCAAATAAAACATTTCCCCCATGTCAGTAATCAGATCTGGCTTTGATAGAAAAGTCATCAACAGGATCCTCGTATGGTGCTAATATCTGAGCTTTTCCTTCTGCAGTTGTGTTTGGTTAAATATATATATATATATATATGTGTGTATTTAAAGCTCCTCTTGTTAATGTACCAAGTATGTGTAGGCAATTAGCAGAAGATTGTGTTTGATTACGGGTTACAAGAAAGTCTCCAGAGAAGTTAGTGTTCATTACTCAGCGAGCAGCCCTTTCAGCTGTGAATGGTGACCTTGGCAGAAGGTCCTGGAGACCATGGAATTAATTGAGAAAGTTTTAATAAAGGCTGGTGCATGGAAAAAAAAAGATCTATATGACTAGTGCATTGTTGCCTGGTGACGATACATTTGGCAGATACCTATCCCGTTACAAATTCAGATACTGAGTTCATTGCCTCACTGTGCTTTCAGGGTAGATTTGATGACATACTAGAGAAAGACAGCTTTGTAAAATGTTCTTTGTTTTATTCTGAAAGATGTTTTCAAGTTTTACAAAGTGTAGGATCGCTTAATCGGGGTCTGTTGTATTTAGCCAGATGCTTTCTTGGAACAGCATTTTTCCATGGCATCATAGTTACAGAAGTGCTTGTGAGCACATTCACTAGCTCATGTGGCCTAAATGAGTTTTCTTACAGAAAAAAATAGCCTTATGTGTTGATTCCATTTGCTGTTGTTCCTTCACTCACGGTTTGTTATTTGTGAACGCTCCAAAATTCTGCAAGTCTTTTAATTTATTGAGTCTACATAAGCAGGCAGAGGACCAATGTTAGCACAGATGTAACTTCCTAAGCAGGCATGGCTAAACGTGAGGAAGGGCTTGGAGCTCCTTAGATAACACTGTGGGAGTGCAAATGGCTACCACACACAAATAGTTTACTTGGGGTGTCTTTATGCAGCGATCACATCATGTCCCAGCAAATGAAGTGATGTGTGTTATCAGACACTGATTTCCCCCAGAGTGACAGAACACTCACTGAAAATAAAGATTGAAAGGAGCCTTTGTGCTCTAACTTTCTCCTAATCAGAATATATTGAAAGGACTGCGGTATTATCTCTACTTGTGAAGCCATAATTAAGCATTTTACATCAATATTTTTTCAGAGATCCTGGCCTCTGTAATTACAGGACTGTGTCATCTTGAAACATGTGGACCATGACTGTGGGGAACACTGAGCAGTCCTAGAGGAGTTGAGGTTTTAATCAAAGCCCATTGAAGTATTTGGGACTCTTTGTACTGACTTGGATGGGTTTTAAATTGAGCTCTTGAAATCCAGCAAATTTAGGTAAATGGTCATGAGTAACAAGATGTTTCTCAAAAACTCATTTTGTCATCAACAGGAAAAATGCACTGCAGATGCTCAAGATGCACAATTCAAGCAAAGCAGTTGGTGTTTGTTGGGCTTTTTTGAACAGAGAAAACCTTTTTCTCAAGAATACTGAAACTTTGAGGGTTGTATCAGCTTCAAGCAAAGCTCTCCCCACTTCTCCATCTTTCTCTGACTGAAAACTACCTTTTTGTTACTATTTAAGGTAAAATGAGATATGCTGTTAGCACAGTGAAGGAAGATTTACTCCAAAGGGGATAAAAACCTGAAAATATGGGCTAGATTGGAAGCCAGGATATAACTGGCAAGCAAGCAGCCTGCTCCTATGGTGTGGGCTAAAAGTTATCCTGTGTGGTTGGGCTTTTATGCTTACTTTTTTTAATGTTCTCCTCAAACAACACCAATGAGCTAGAGAGGAGCCAAAAGATCCTGCCTGAACACCTGCGAACTTTGGATCTGGCAGTAAGCGGGGGTCTCGGTGCCAGCTCTCTGTTGGTGTGATGGATGAGACCACAGCCGGGTCTGCCTGGTTTCCAGGGGCTTGGGGCCGAGCCTGGCGCTGAACTTTGCCTTTTAGGAAAGGTCAGCTCTTTCCTGCCGTCCCACCACGTGCCAAGTGGTGGGATGAGCCAGGCGACGGGGACAAAGCGTCACACAGCACAATGAAGAGTGTTAATATGAGTAATTATTGCAGTATGTCACTGCACTATTTTAAGGCTGCTCGCTGCATGCCAAAGAGTGCTCTGGGCAGGGTTTTCATTACAAAATCCTGCCAAAACACTTCCTGAGGGGATTGTGATAAATATAGATAGCAGAGAGCCAGTCTGAATCCACTGCAGTGAATAGCAACAGTGTACATGCCTTAGGGTCCTCAAGGCTCATAAAGCAGAAGATACTCGCGTTGGCTGAGGTCCCTGAATAATTCAGCTGACTCCAGTGAGGGATTTTCAGGTAGCCTTTTGAAACGGTATATTAGACATGCTCAGGAATAGGCTCCCAGCTCCCCCTATTAGTGCTGTGGGGGTCACCTTTATTTCTGGCCCTTGATTAATCATGATGGATCCCTGTCAGATGTTTTGGGACAACCACTTTTCTCTTTTGTTACACAGCTTCATTGCTGGCCATCTGTATAACATTGCTCTTTGCATCATGTCATGGCAGAAAAAAAAAAAAAAAGAACAAAGGAAAAATGTCTGGCTGTTTTTAAACTCCCCCTTTACAGTGTGACCTTTCCCAATTGTGCATGCCCACGAGCAGCACTGTCGCTAGTTTTGCAGGCAGCTTTTATGTTGTCCTCCCTGTCCCTGGGGTGCCAGAAGCACCTAACCCAGCTGTTGTATCTGTAGTGTTGTCTAAGGACTCCTGAATGACCCTGACTGTTCACGTCCCAGAGCTGCCAGACCTTGATCTTCTATTCAGGTAGTGGAAAGCAGTGACTGCATTAAAGCGCCTGTGCTGTGGAGGTCTAAGTAGGGTCATCTCACATGGACCTGTTGGTCCAGTAGCCTTGATACTGATGCAGTAGGGACCGCTTTAAACCAGTGACCCCACGTGTACAGCAAAGACTGTGATGGCTTTGGCCTCCCTGAGAATAGTGGTAGCATTCCAAAGCAAAATGGCATACATCAGGGGATGACTGTGCATTTCCTAAAAGCTGATTTTCACCACCAGTCCTGCTGGGCAAGACTCAAAGCTGCCAGGCCAGGAGGTGTTTTGTGTCTCAGTGGGTAGTGGAGTTGAGGTACAGAAGTATCCCCACAGTGATGTGGAACTGAAGACATGATGCAGACTACTTCTGCTTGGAAGCCTGTAGTCCCTCCTCTAATTCCTGGGGGCTGGTGTTAACTTGTTTCCCCGTGTCGTTGTCAGCTCTTGCCAGAATGGGAGACTGGTGTTCTATGTGCTTGTCCTGGATTTCTGCTCCTGTTTGGCAGCATGGAACCCCTGCTGACCTCCATCCTACTCCAGACTTACTGACTGAGGCTGTTGTGGAGTCTAATTTTAGGAGGCCTTTTGCATATCTTAAGTTGCATATTGATTTACTTTGAAACTTTCTCACCTCTGTGTCTGATAGACTCCTTCACAGAATGTTCCTCCAAGCAAGACCTTTGTGTCCTCTCCCTATCCTGGCCTCGGAAGTTCCTGCAGCTCTTTGCCCACCAGAAACCAAGGAGCTTGCTCAACAGATGAAGTCATGAGGAGCAGTGGGGAAAGCTGACGAAGGGCCCCATTCCTCCCAGAAGCCAAAAGCCCTGTCCATTCAGGGACAGCAAAATGCCCCTTCCGTAATAACTCCCTGCTGTATTTTCCCTTCTCACCTAATTTCCCTTCATGTCCCAGCTCCAGGGCAGGTCACGTGGGGTCTTTTCTACCATTCACCTTCTCCCATTCCGGCCAGATGTGCGCGTGGAGCTCCCGATGGAGCACGCACAGGGAGGGGAAATGTTGCAGCGAGTTAAACTTCCCACAGCTTCCAATGAGTGCATCATACGTTTCACATGCTTTTCCAGAAAACACCTCTGTGCTTTGAAACTAATACTGCCATGATAGCTCTAAATGCTTGAGGAGAAGTAAAATCCCAGTCAGCTCACTGAGTAATGGTGCATAAGCAGCAAATGAACTTTGATGTCGAGATCCCATAGCTCTGCGGGCTGCACAAAGACAGAAACCTTTTTTTTTTTTTTCCCTTTAAGGGTAAGAGTATCATAAATTCATAATTGTCCATACTAGATAAGGGGGGTATGTGTGTTATGTGGTTACTGGTATGTGTTTTTTATTATTCATGACAAGCAACCTGGATCAAAGTTAAAGCCCATTCTCTTATCTCCCTGTATAATTATACGGGTGAAACAAAACCAAAACTGTTTTGTTAAAGTATGAGAGATGCTAATTTGCTCATAAGTTTGTTACAGGGCAATGCAGGCAAGGTATCCAGTAATAAGCCTGAAAATGCAGGAAAGGGTGTTCTAGTAAGGTGATGCCTCTTTGTAGCATCTGCATTGCTTTGGTTGTAAAGAATAACAAGTGACTTTGCAATAGGGAAAACGTCTACTCCAGCAGTTTTGCTCCTCACAGAGAACTCCCTGTACCTGCTGGGACAGCTGGATCAGTTGACTGCTACCTACTCTATTTAATCATCTGTTTTTGTGAGTGCCGAGAGCTGGAAAACAGGAATAACAACATGTTTAGAGGTCTGATCCTTTCTCATGACCCACAAGGACTGTTTCCACCACTCATTCCAAAGGGAGAGTTGCATGTAGTGGAAGTGGAAAAAGTTATGAGGAAAGATAGGTGTGAAGGTTTGATTTGGACATGTTGATCTGAGCTAAAAACAATGATTATTTCCACTTCCCACCCTCATTGTCGCACTCTCATTGTTCCCACCCTCAGCAGACTGACCTGTGATTGCATGTGAAGACGTGCTTTTGATACTTCTCTGTAATGCACATAAGACAAGTCATGTGGGAAGGGGACATCTGGGGTTCCCACCTTTTCTTCACTCAAATCTTTTCCTCCTCTCTTAGGTCCCTTCTCCTCTTGCGCTTCAAAGGAGCTGTTTAAAAACACGATGAGTTATTCCTGGCCTCAGAAGTTACCACCTCTTAGCCACAACTATAAAAGGGAGACCAACCGTGGCAGAGAACATGCACCAAATAAAGTGCTGGCAGAGTAGGTCCCAGGACCTGTTGTAATAGTGTAATTCCTATTTAATTTCCATTTTATCCCTTGTTTTCACGCAACCAGACTAATGCAGGGGTGGACCAGGCCTCAGGCACAAAGAAATGATGTTGGTGAGAAACCCTGGCTGTTGCCACAGGACGTTGGTGACCTTCAGACTTGCGTAGCTGCTTGGCCTATGACCATCTGAGACCGAGAAGAAAAGCTTCTTGAATAGAAAATTCCAATCATTGACCTCATCAGGACAAAATTCATATTTTGTGGGGGGAAAAAAAAAGCCCAGCAATAAAGAGCTGCAACTGGGAAGCACAACCTTGAACTGCGACCAAATGGGAATTGGAAAAACCTGGAAGTTATAAATGAATGTCACAGTTTTCCCGTATACAAAATTTAGTGTTGTCCCTAGGGACTGGTGATTTGTCTTTACTTCACAAAGCTTACAGCAGCAGACCTCAGCACTGCATTCTTGAACATTTTGATTTGTGGAGCCTACCAATTTCTGCTCCCATAGTGAATCCAAGCCTCCTGCCAGCATACCCACGTCTGTCTTGTGCTGGACCCCTGGAGCTCCTCCAAGACCCTTGGGGACCTGCAAGCAACAAGGGTGAACAGCTCTGTCCTCCAGCTCTGAGGCAGCATCCCAGTTTGTGTTTTGTTTTGTAACCTACATGGACCGCATGGAACTTTGGATTATACTGGAGAAGGTGGTGCTCTGCCTCCATCATCACCTGCCTAGGAAAGCAATACATTGCTTAAGAGCAGCAAGCAGGGAAGCAACAGCTGCTCTCACAGCTCAGCATCCTTAAAACTCCCCAAGGGCAGAGAGCTCCTTCCCAAGTGAGTACAAACTATGCTTGAAATGTCTTTTTTTTTTTTTTAATTAAAAAATACTGTTCCGATCTGCCTTTGCCACAGCACAGATTACCTACAGGCTGAGCAGTTTTCTATCCAGCCGAAACACATGTTCAACAGCCAGAACATCCCCCGTCAGTTATTCAAGCAAAACACTCCGTGTGGGAGCTGACTTGGTGCAGACAAGCCTGGAGCTTGTCTGAGAGATCGGGGTCCCTTTGCCAAGTCCCTGTGACCTCCAGGCAATGACACTGGCTTGGTCACAGCCACTGATTCCTCTGCACCATACTGACACAGAGCCAAGCACAGCACAGCAGAGCTTCCCCAACGCCACGTAGCTCATGCTGCTGGCCATGACCATTGTTTTGAAACCCCATGTATGGCCAGTTTAACCAAGACCCTTCTTGTCTGAGAGTGCTGGTGACTGAGAACTAGGCTGAGCTCCCATGGAAATCATGCCAGTGGCTTGCTGCGGTTCTTGGCCAAGTGATGTAACTTCTCAGCAATTTGGTTTCCCCAATTGTAAAACTTAAGTAAAGACTTCAAGGTGTTGTCTGACAAAGAGCTGTAGAAGTCTGAGGAACTTGGACTCCCTCTGCTCCAACAACACAGAATAACCCCCTTCAGTTGGCTATACTGCATTTTAAGTTTAGTCAATATTTGTATACCTACAGGAACATATTAAACACTGTGTACACGCTATGAAGTTTTACCTCCATTTTTTCCTTACTTGCAATTCTTTAGATTTTTTTTCTTCCCTTCTCTCTTTTCCCCTCTCCCATTTTGCATAGTAGTATGCATAGAGAAAGTATAGAAAGTGCAGAAGAGATGCAGCAGGGCAGATGAATAATTTTAGCTCTTCACCTACTGGGGTGATCCTCGTGAAGTTCGCATGCAAGCACCAATTCCCTAAACCCTGGCGAAATTCAAACTTCAGGTTTCTGTTTGACTCTTAGGACTGCACAGTCACCTAATGAGGAGACTGATTCAGGAATTATTGCTCTTGGAAATATCCTCTTTGCGATTACCTTTCAAACCAAAGTCTGCAAGTTGTGGGTAACTTTTGTCTCTTCCTCATCTCACTACAGAAAATCACTGTCAAGAGTCATACTAGTAACCAAACCCCAGATGAACCTACAGCTCCCGCCCTGTTCTGTTTGAAGGTTTCACTTCTTTTGATCTCCCTGGGACAACAGCCTGGCTACAGCACACATGTTTTTCTCTATAGCAAGAGAAATCGGTGAGCACTTTGTTCAGCACAGTGATGGTGAGGGTCATAGTCGAAGCAAATCTGGCTTTTTCCCTTGTGGAAGCACCAGCCAGGGGTGAGTTTCCTCAGAAGGGTGGGAGGGAAATGGCTGCACAAGTGTTTGAACCTGAATGACTATGGCAGTCCTGCCGGTGCAGCGTTCAGCTCCATGGCTACCACTGCTTTGTGGAAACTACAAAGGCCATGCTTCCAGACAGGTATCTTCCTGGTCATTAGGGAAGTAACCTTGCTGGCATCTCTTAGAGACTGAGAGAAGGACACAGCCCCAAACACATACCCCAACATACACAGCACTCAACAGAGCACAGGTTCTGCCAGGAAGTTCCTCAGGTACCAACTTGCATGCCTGAAGCTGAGTGCCTGCACCTGTATTGAAGGACTCTGTAGTCAATCAGCACCCTGTTCATCAGAAACTCTGAGTGCCCATAATTTTTGTTGTCTTCTGTAAGACATAAATGTTCCTAAAATGAAGCAAATGAGGTCAGAAAAGGAGAATGATGTAATGTGCACATCCACAGAATAATAGAAGATGGGCTAGAAGAGACCTTTAAAGGTCATCAATTCCAACCTTCTGCAAAAAGCAGGGACATCTTCAACTAGATCAGGTTCCTCAGAGATCTCTCCAGCCTGTCCTTGAATGTTACCAGGGATGGGGCATCTACCACCTCTCTGGGCAATTTGTTCAAATGGCTCACCACTCTCATTGTAAAAATCTTCCTTGCATCTAATCTAAATTGATCCTCTTTTAGTTTAAAACCATTACCCCTCATTTTGTTGAAACAGGTCCTGCTAAAAAGTCTGTCCCCATCTTTCTTGTAAGCCCTCTTTAGATACTGGAAGTAGCTATAAGGTCTCCACAGAGCCTTGTCTTCTCCAGGCAGAACAACCCCAACTCTCTCAGCCTGTCTTCATAGCAGAAGAGCTCCAACCCTCTGATCACCTTTGTGGCTTCCTCTGGACTCACTCAAACATGTCCATGTCCTTCTTACGTTGTGGGCCCCAGAGCTGGGTGCAGCACTCGAAGTGGGATCTCACCAGAGGGGAGTAGAGGGTGAGAAACACACCCCCTGACCCGCTGGCTGGGCTGCTTTTGGTGCAGCTCAGGATGCAATTGGTTTTCAGGTCTGGGAGTGCACATTACTTGTTCATGCCAAATTTTTCATCCATCAGAACACACAAGTCCTTCTTGACAGGGCTGCTCTCAATCCCTTCATCCCCCAGCCTGTATTGATACTGGGGATTGCCCTGACCCAGGTGCAAGACTTTGCTCATCCTACAGGCCAGTGTACAAGCCTTGAGTGACTCTGCAGCTCTTGCAGTTCGAGTGAGGCCAAAGCTCGCTGCCTACAAACACAAATGGATGGGATTCGAGTTGAGTATGTTCTCATTGCACCCTGGCAGCCTGCTCCAGCTGCAGACATGTATTGATTCTGGTGGTCAAGGGCTTTGCCTTTCCTTAAGGGATTTTGGTAGAAAAATCTGCAATGTTTTTTCTAGTCACAATAGATTTTCCTGGTACATTCAACCTGTTTCACTGCCATTTCGCATAGTCGCATGCATTGGTTTGATCTTGACATTAGGTGCATTTTTGGATTTCTTTTCTTCAGCTGTGCTTTTCCCTTCCATTGGTAGGTTATCACATCCCTTCACCCTCTGCCATGAGCTCTGCCTTCTGCAGTCTGGTCCGTGCCTAATCAAGGGAGACAGCTTTCCTGTTGTTACTGTTGAAGCTGCAATAAATAGCATATCCATTTCTCCATTTATCTGCCTTTTGAAATCCAGCCTGCAATGCCAGCAATAATTATTCTGTTTCTATATTTAGAGATCATCAGCACCTCATGAATATCAAATTCTACTGTTATTATCTCTGTACAATATGGGCCAGTCTCCTATCAGTGTAAACATTTATAACAGTTATTATCAGTAGGACTGCTAGAGATCCCAAAATAGACAAGGCTGAACAGGAGTCTGCCATTATTTGTTTACTGGGGAAGGCAGGGAGAGGGGCAGAAGAGTCAGCTGAAGGTCTGATATCACAGAGCACATCTAGCACCAGTGTGGGAATGTTGGTACATGGGGAACTGTACCGTGTGAGACAATTAGGAGCTAGTGTGGAGAGTCTGCTGAGCCCAAGCACCACCCTAAATCCTTTGAATTAGGTTGCCATCTGCACAGACATCCTGCCCCACAAGAAAAGTCCTCTGAACACTTCCTCAGGATATGTTTTTAGTATTTATGTTTGTCCAGAAGAAGATGATGTTTAGAGCTTCAGTCTGACGGGCTTGGTAAATAATACAAACTTAATTTCCAAATTACGGATTCAACTAATTTTGCTGTCAGTATTAGCTTGCCAAGGCGAAATGGTTGATGTCTCTTCTTCTGTGCCAAGGAATGGCTGCATCTGAAGGCATTTCCCCCCCTCCCCAGACAGTGCTTGCTGTTGGCTTGAAATAAAACTCTGCTGTGAGCTCAGGAAAATGGCAGGATGTGCAGACAGGAGGGTGGTAAGAGGCTGCTGCTAAATGTTAAGGGCATGGGTGAATGCCAATGGGGTTTTGCACTCATTTGTTTGTTTGTTTTGAGTTTTGATGGACGTGCCACACTGCATTGAGAAGGACTGATCTACACCTCTGTCAAACAACTGAAGCTCAGTGGATCTGGTTGTCTCCTAAGAAACTTTCCCCCCTCCCTGAATCTCCAGCTGAGGAGGCTTCCAGGGAATGGTCACTCCCCATCACCATCTTTCAGAGCTGTCAAGATGCTTCAGCAGCTCAGCTCTTGGCATGGTTTTCCAGCCCTTGTGTGCTCTGATGTGGGCCCAGTCATGCATACTGTTTTCCCAGCAGATTCCATGCCTCCCCACCACAAGGGCTTTACTATCACCAGTGACTGCAATGCTGAATTGAATTGCCTTTTCCTTTCCCTCACTTTTCCCAAGAATTATTGCTCTTAAGTGTTTACGTTGAGGCTCCATGGCCACCTGGGCATGGCAAGGCAGAGCCACCTCCTGGCAGGATAGTAAGGAAAGCTCCCGATCTGCTGGCCCAGCACTTGCCTCTGCACAAACACTTGCCCACTATCAATGGCATGTCCCCAGACTGAGATAGCAAGGTTACAGCTCAGTACCCATCTCTTGACACCCATAAACTGTTCTTCATAACAGTTGTTTTTTATATAAAGGTGGGATGCTAAAGTACAGGTAAGAGAAAGTTACTGGCACTTGGAAGGAGTTAGGCAGGAGAGTGACCGTATGACTCAAGGCTTGGCAGGTGAGATGAGCTGCTTGGAGATGGGGCTGGTGGCACTGAGGGACACCAGGAAAATGGTAAAACCTTCTGAGCACAGCTGATGCTGTGCAACTGCAGGTCCTGCTATCCCACAGTATTTTACCTCAAGACATCGTTATACACACACCCAAGCACATCCTTTAGTTTGTAGCTGAAAACATATAATAACACCAAAGCCAGGCCCCAGAATAATATTTTCTGCCCTGAATAGAAAAAGTTAGTAAATAAAGCTTGCTTCTTATCAATTCCTCATCCCTGAAAGTGCTGTAATACGCCACCCAACAGTTTCTGTCCTAGCTAATTTCTAGAATCAGCTCTCTTTTCAGAGAAACTGCTGCCAGAAGAGGACATGACTAAGCAAGAGAGGAAGCTCGACTGTAGCAAAATGTGAGTGAAACAGAAAATAATCACTGAGTAAACTAGTAGTTGTCGGTTCAGCAGGGGAAACAAGTCTAGATCATTCTCTGCAGCTTTGGAGAGACCTCGCTGGCTCTTTCACAGCTGGCCTGGAGAGGCAAACAACACACAAAACAGGAGTTAAAGGCTCCAGGGCTGTGCACGGCACCCAGCACTTTCATCTCTTGCACAAGGGGACGTGTCCTTCCGACAAGAGAACTCTTGTACACATGTTTATGCTGCGAGAATGCTGTCTATGTTTGGTTTGGAAAAGCTATGCTTGCTTAACAAAACCTGAATTTATCCCTGTAATCCTTCCCTGCATCTCCATAGCCAGATTGGAGCAGCCTGTGGAAAAAATTCCTGTCTATTTTCAGAAATAGATAAAAGCATTCAGATTACAGAGTGCAAATCTCATCTTGAAACGGCTGGAAAAATCCATTCAGCGCCACTGTCACTGACCCTCACGACCTCTCCAAGTAATGAATTTCAGTTGCCTGTGCCTCTCCCCCATGCTACCTCCTTCTCGTCCTGCCTCCACTGACGGAACTGCCAGTGCTCCCAGCATCTGCAAAATGTCAGCCTTGAGTCCCAGTGTTTATCCCACAGGGAGTGAGGAGGGGAAGCGTTATGTAAAAGAGAGGAATTTGTGGAAATTATTATTGATCTCGCTGCTCAAAACTGTTAGTGGGATCTTTTTAGTCCTGAGTTCATGTGGCTCACAAGTTTCAGCAGAGCACTGTTGTGCTGAGGAAGAAGGGCTCTTTACCACAAAAGTAAAAGTGCCAGGAATATGCCTCACTGCCCACACTCGTCTCAGGGTGCTGCTCTCTGCTGTGCCTGGCGATGGGTACGGTGTCATCCCCTCCACTGCTGGGAGCTCCCAAAGCAAATGAGCCTTTAGCATCACTTATTAGTTCATGAGATTGAAGATTTGATGGAAGAGATTACTGCTCATTTTAGAGGGATTGTGTGCTCTAGGTAGCCCCTGAGACTTGATGAATTCCTGCTCATGGCGGATTAGATGCCCTGTTAGCAAGCAAAATATTAAAGACAACGGCAGCGAGCTTACATCTCACTCATATTTTGTTTATGGATTACAGAGTGGGTCTTTGTAATTAATACCAAGGAAGAAGGCATCCAGATGGACTGTGGCTTTTGAAAGATTAACCTTGATGGAATTTCTTTTTTTAATTTAAAACTTTTTTTTTCTCCCATTCTGTGATGTTCAGAGCAGACCTGGTACGCTGATAGCTTTGTGCCTGGCTCACCAAGTGTCTAACAGAAATCCTGTGGTCCCTTGGGATTCACGCAGCTGACAATCACCACACTTGTGTTTCCTCTGACAAAACTAGGCTTAATCCTGGGAAGTTCTGAACAAACCGGTTTCAGAGCTGAGGGTGCTTCAGATGTCTTTTCTTCTGTTTCAGGATGATGAGTAAGATATTAAAATCTAAAGGAGAAGTGTGTGGCAAAAGAGATGTTGGAGACATCACAGGCTCTGATGATGAGCACATGGTTCAGGGTATAACACTCGTGGGTGTTGCTACCAGCACTGCTAACCTGCAAGGACCTAGGGGAATTGTCTGAATTCACCAGGAAACTTATAAATATATCCACCTTGCAACAGTGACGAGAGGCTTAATTATTATCTATCTAGCGTGGATAGAGAGAAGCACAGAACTGAGCACACTACTAGGGAAACGTGTGAAGAGGGGACAAGGCATATCAGCAGCTCGTGACTACACCCATGGGACTAATTCATGGTTCTTAAATGACTTTAAAATACTTTGAGATCTTTGACTGCGAGGTGGCAGGCACGATATAAGTACAAATTACGCATCTCTCGCATGTGCATGTTCAGAGCTGGACTTATGTCTGTGTACATACTCGTGTGTGGGTACTTGCACGCATGTCCTCTGAAGCCCAAACTGTGCTCAACTGAACACAGAAGTGAAGAAAAGTGGAGAGTGTATGTCTGTGTGTGTGTGTGTGCATGTGTGTGTGTGTGTATACATACATACACATTGCATGTTGAGTAAAAGCGCCAAAATACACTGGAAAGTACAACACACATATTACAGTCTGCCTGAAGTCTAATGCTAGGATCAGAATTTGTTTTATCCCACTGCCTTACTTTTAAAGCCTAGAGAAATAGTCACATTAGCCAAAATAATCTGACTCTTGAGCTCGCTTCGGTATTTTCCACAATTTTCAACCAGCTGTCAAGTGAAACTGTCAGCAATTGCAAATGGCTGTTGAAATTTTTAAAAATGCTCCAAAGGCACCATTTTAAAAAATTGCAAAATGGCTCTTCTTTTAAGATACTGCAAACGTTTTCTATCATCTCTAAAAAAGTCTATATTGTTTTTTGAAAATAGCATATGTGAAGGAAAGGATATAACTTCATTATTTCAGATAATGGTGCAAAACGAGGATACCACAGGAAAGGCCACTTTTGCCTATAAAGGTTAATAAATTTAATACTCCTTAAAGTAGTTGTGAAGGGATACATATTGATTCAAGGTTTCTGGATCTATATATGTGGAACACATAAGCCTGAACTGTATTAATATATAAAAAAGAAGGTATTCACTAGAAAGTAGAACCAAATTGCAGGTTATAACAAATTTGTTTTAAATATCTTCGGAAGATCTGGAAGTGTTTCCATTGCAATTGTGAGTCTGAGAACTGTAACAATGCCTTCTCCAAGTGAACCTAACCTGTTAAGAGAAAATGAATGTGGAAATCCAGAAAAAGATTCAACTCTGACCCATTTGGAAGACAAAATAAGCCTGTGATATCCTGTTCTTTCACCAGGGAGTCATACTTATCATTGCATTGTTACAGCTAGCCAGAATACAGGTATTTATATATTCTGTATGATCCAAGTGCTTAAAATTGCTCTCAACTGTTGACTTCAGTGGAGATGAATGAAAGAAATTAATAGGACCGCTGCAATCCAGGCTCTTCCCTCATTGTGTAATGGCCCCAGGAATATCTCTCGTGTACATCATTCCCATCTGTTCCAGGAGTTCCCAGGGCATTGTGCAAACCCTGTAGCAGAGGGGTCACTACAGCTACCACTGCCAAGCTCCCCCACCGCCTGCTCCCAGCTGATGGCTGCTCAACAGGAAAACACCTACACAGCACAGGCAGCTCGTAGGACCATTTGGACGGGTGCCCTCTGGAAAAAAGAGGCGGGGGGAAGAAAAGAGAGAAAAGAACAGAACTAAAATGAAATGCATGAATATGTGTGGGAAATGTGAGCCCCGTTCCTCGCTGAAGCTGTCCAGGCAGACTCTCTTACTTCTGTCCACGTCACACGATGTGTTTGGACAGCCAGGAGGACAGCTGGATGTGTTATCCAAACACCAAATAATGCTCTCCACTGCTCCACTGTGACACTGATAAGTCAATGCAGGTTCCCTGGGCACCGTCCACATGGGATGGGGGCAGAGATGAGCGAATCTTCCTGGATAAATGCCCATGGACAATTTGTGTTGCCTCTTTTGCTGCTGCTTGAATTATCACTCCCTTTTCAACATAAGTCTCCTGGTCCAGTCCTGACTCCTGTCCTGATGTTTCTTGTTCTGCATTCATAGCTATGTATTGTTTCAAGAGGGGATTTCACAAAAGGAGAAAGCACCTTCCTTTTCTTCCAGGGAAGCTAGGTTTAAAGGGTCTCAGAAGGATTCTTTTAGGGTGTCCAATTACATTTCCAGGTTTAGGATATGTGTGAAGTATAAATTAGTCAGGCAAAAGGTTGTAATATGCAAAACATACACCTTCCCAATAATTTCTAACTCCACAGCTTCATCTTTAACAGTAATGCTTAGCTTTGAACTTAGATGAACGTGGTGAAGAATCCATTTTAGAGCTCACTGAATTAGTAGCCAGCCCTTGGGTATTTCAGTAGACTCCAAATAGACCCAGTAAGACAGAATGGAAAGAGAGAGCAATAGAATGTAATTAAAAAGCTGTCAGACCCCTAAAGTGGACTGAGTACCCTAAGACTTTCAAACTGAAGATGAACATTTACATCTTCAGCCCCAAATCATTCATAAGCAGTTGCAAATAATGGCACCCGTGTAGAAATACCCTCATGGTAAATGAGAGTACAGCATAGCTAGCGTGAAGCAGCAGCCTCCAAACAGTTTGAAATGATAGTACTGGGCAGAGCAGGTTACAGAGACCCAACAGACAGGAGACAACTGAGAAGACAAAACAGTTCTGGAGACCACAGTTACTCCTTTCCAGCCATCTGAGACCCAGAAGGACCCTTGTGCTCAGGACACACTGATGTGAAAACCTGACTTTTATGACATGTGTCTTGGAGGAAACAGCATCACAGTTGTATGGGAAAGTGGTCTGTTCTTTGCATACCTGGATTGCTTTGATGACATGCCATAAAGTGGGCTAGAACAGTGCTTCCTCCTCCACCTCAACCTGTAGGCTCTACAAGGAGGTAAAAGTGTGGGTACACCGCACTCCATTGCCCAGTTGTTGATAACCAGAGGTCATGAGTTGATGGCATTTGGCTGCCTCAACTCCTGCCTTGCAACTCTGTGCTATTCTGTGGCCTGATTCTCTAAGTTGGATCATCAGTGTGTGTTATCACCAGGTCTTTGGGTGGTTGTGCAGGCAGCTGAGAGCTCTTCTATCCACAGCATTGGTAGCTGGAGTCCCCATCGCTGCCTTGGGTAACACTGCTTACAGATCCTGACCCTGGGTGAGGTGCTGGAGTCGCCAGGCTCTCTTTAGGGGACCTTTTCATGAGACAGGGGGAAGGGAGGTGGACCTCTGCCAGCAGATCTGAAAAAGTGGGTTCTTTTGCTCATTATCTGGATATATATTGCCATTGCTGGCTTTGCCTGACTTTATGACTGTACTCCCTCTTGCCTAATAAAGATCTGGGAATGCAAGTGAGTGGTGGAAATCCATCTCTTTAAGAGCTCCTGGGGAGGGTATGTTTAGTTTTCTCAGGTTTCTAAGTGGAGATTGGAATTTAGTCCTTTATCAAGGGGGGCCATGGGTATATTAAATCCAAACATTTTTCTCTGCTGTTAACCACCTGGCAGAAAAGCTACACTAATTACATCAGATGTATTTTCTCAAATTTTCCTGCTCCTATTGTAAGCGTGAGGCTTATGACAGAGCAACCAGTCTGACCTGTGGGAATTGCAACCTGTCTTATCCACATCTCAGCTCCCAGATTAATCAGGTGACAGAGTGACCCTCATAGGAGGCAAGGTGTGGAGAGAGAAATGTGCAGGTCATGGGAGATGAGCATGGCAGAAATGATCTAATTCTGCTACTGCAGAGCTCCAGGTCCTTATGTAGGGGACAGGGAGTTGACAGACACTGTGCCAGTAGACAGTGCACAAGACTATGACACCTTGGACCTTGGCTTAGTCAGAGAGATGGAAGCAATTTTTATGTTGTGCAAATGGCTCTTTGCTTTCCTCCTGATGCTCAACAGACATTTTTTGGGGTTGCCATCGTGAGAATGATGGGAATGGTGAAGCAGATGTTAGCTTGGTCCATAGAGGTAGGAAAAGAAAGGAATGAGAGGCGGGAGGGAGGCCATAGTCATGACACTAAAGACGAGCCTTAATATTCTCCAACAACTCTGTGCCCCTGTAGCAAATGCCACGGCATGACCAGCTGTCATGTCAAACCCTGCAATATCACTCATGTAAACTGCAGTGTTTGGCCTTTTATTACTTTTCCCTGTGTAGTATTTTGTATTTTTTTGCTAAGTGTGTTTCAAAACTTGGATGTGTGGGCCAGGCTTTGGTGGAAACTTGTGGTGCGAGGATTTTCCTGGAAAGCATCAGTGTTAATTTTTATCTCCATCCAAAAACAAATTGCTCAGAATTTACAGCAGTGAAAATAATATTTGGTAGAAAACCCTTGTCCTGCTCAAAAGAGAGAAGGACAAAAAAGGAGAAGTCACAGATAAAAGGGTAGAAAAGTAAAATGTTATTTTACCTTATTCTTTCAAGAAGAGATTCAGGAATTAAAGTGCATTGTGGGTTGAATCTCTTACATTTAATGACAGATCTTCAGACATGTTACCACCAGATGCTTCTGTAGATTGGAAATGAGCAACAGGAAAGAAATACGGTGGTTTTTTTTTCAAGATGCAACAAGATGTTGTACTTCCTGGCCACATGTAAAATGAATTTACAACGGAAACATGCCAGAAATGCCTGAGGGTAACACTAGCCGTAGCAGAAAACTGAGTCTTTTTTTTTTCTCCAACATTGAATAATGGTCCTGAATGTCATTTTTCTTAAAACAACCCAGCATGGGTGACTGGAGAGTGAGATCAAGGTTCCAAGTTTCACAGGGCACATCGGGAAAAAATTATTGTGCAACCTGATCTCAAATGCACATACGTCTTCTGTGAAACACAGTAAGATAACTCTCAAGGTTATTTATTGCAACGGGCCCCTAAAGTGATGACATTGTGAAATTAATATTATTGCTATGAATAATTGCATCATTTTCTCTGACTCTAGTTATTCTTGTTTTCTGCTAATACATGCATGTCAATGCTATCCATCGCTGGAGTGACTGGAAACATTTCACACGGTTTGCATTGAACAGTTTTAACGTTCTCCAGACAAAGGGGAAAAATACATTTTCACCCTTTTTGGCCTCAAAACCGAGCAACAGATTTGCAAAATATTTAAGCACAGGGCTACCAGGTCTCTGTCAAGGTCACAGTAACCTGTAAAAACACTCCCACTGATTTCATTAAGTTTTCTATTACGCCGAAGTGACCAGAGCAATCAGAGCTGCCTGTTAGTACAATGAACGGAAAAGAGGGATAGCCAATCTCGTAATGCAGGCACAACAGTAAATTAACCTGCACCAAGCCCTGTGTGTCTCAGAGGACTGAACAGCCGTGCTGAGCTGTAGGTGATGAAGAACCATGCAGCAAGAGGAGTGGATTCAGGCGCTGGTTACAGCAGCACGAATCTCCCTTTCAAGCATTAGCAATGCTTTACACTTCACACAGGGAACAGTAGAAAACACCACTGGGGAGCAAGTTGAGACACCTGGAAAGATCTCCATGTCTTAGTTAGGGCTCTTTGCACTAGTGTCAGCTCTTCCACAGTGATGCACATATGTTTTCCTAACCACAGTGCTATCCAAAGCCTCCATCTTGGTTAACATTTCATCATTCACACTCCAGGAATTATCATTTCCTCTAGACATGCTGACAAAGCTCATTGTTTATTGCTCACAGCATGTCAGAACTGCTGGTTTTGCTTTGGACTGCAAGATGTTTGGAAAGCCACATGCTTTTTCTGAAGCTGGCTCAGTCCCCTCTGTGCCAGCCTCAGCTTCTGCACTCGCTTTCGCCCAGAGTGCCGGATCCTGTCCAGATGAGCCAGAGCACAGGAGAGTCAGCTTCAGACTGACCAAACACCACTGGATTTCATGTGACCATGGCCAAAATCTTCCTGGCAGCCATATATGCAGACTTTCCAGCAGAGGTGGGTGGCACTTTTCTACCTTGCTCCCCTCCAAACCCACAGATAAGGCTGTTGGGAGCCAGGGAGTGTGAACTGGAGATGTGCCCATTGTGCCACTTCCTCCCCTCCCCCAGGGGAGATTACAGCTCTTCCTGGCAGCAGTATTGCCTGCGGGGAGATTTTAACAGGGAAGGAGGCCGCGCACCACCCTTTCTTGCAAAGGAAGAGATTTGCAGCAATGGTCCTGCGCTCTAAGTCTCCCCGTCCAGAAATGGGGGCAACATGTGGCTGCTCACTGACTTGTTACAACGCTGCAGTCATGAACAGTTGCTAAATGCTGCAGTCAGAGAAATGCAGGTCATTATTTATTAGTTACTGCATTTCATATGACAAGACACACATTTGTCCGTAAGTCCCTGAAAACAACTAACAGAAAACACAGGACTGGTCCTACAGATCTGTACAGCGTTACCTCTGGCAGCATGGCTGAGCCCTCATTTCAGTCCAGGAGGGGCAACGGCTGAGTTTTTGGTGAAGGCCCAATTTCTATCTTGCAGAAAATGTCCTGAGCCACATAATCTGATCTCCCCAGCTAAACCGTCTCCTGGATGATCTCTCCTGCCCATAGCAGTACTGAGCAGGGGAGAGGACACACGGCACAGGAGCTGCCTGGGGCTCCTGCACATGAGCTGCCTGCCCAAGGGTGAAAGAAGGCAACTGCATGCCATGAGTGGAGGCAGAACAGCTGGAATGTTCCAAGAGCCGTAATACCAGCAAAGAAGCCATCAGGGGATGTCCTCAGCACACAGCAATTAATGGCCAGGGATGAGCAGGGTGATGGCAGCACTCCTTATTACATGGGCAGACATGCTCAATGGCACAGGACAGGATGGAGTCCCTCTGCATCCAGTGATTGCTCTGTAGGCTGAGTTACAACCCCGATGGTAACCCCAAAAGGACTAGTCCAGGCCAAGGAAGCAGTAAGGAGGGGTGGCAAGTCTGTTATGACCGGGAAATCAACAAGCGATTTGAACAGTTTTTTGGGAGGGCAGATGACTCCTGAGGGTCACTGGCACTGGTGACAAAGAACAGCTTGACCATGAAGGCCACAGGCAGGTGTGTGTTACTGGAGGTGCTGCCCTTCCTCACTCCCCACCAGTCTCACTTTGCTGCCTTGGCTTGACTGTGGATGTGACCTGTCTCTTGGAGCTTGTTATCCCACATTTTATTTCCATCATGCTCGATCTGTCCAGGTGATTAAACAAAAGACATCTTTTTATTGTTGTTGTTTTCACTGTACCATTGCTATGTCCTTTACTACAGCTTTGCTTTTCCTCTGAGGAATAATCTCTGGAAACTTGGATAGAATCCTTTGGCTCACACTGGAAAAGGTAATAAAATCCTGGGAACCAAAAATGCTTCTCTGTTGTTTCCACCAAACATCTTTTCCCATCTTGAAAAATGCACTTCGCATTTCCAATTTGTTTCCTGATTTAGGGAAAATTTCTTCCTAACCTGCCAGTTTTCCTCCCATCCAGCATATCCGGGCATTTGGGAGGCTGTGACCAAGTGCTCAGAGGGCTCCAGAGACCTTACCTTTGCTCGCCAACACAACTCTGATTCTCCCTACAGTTACAAGGAAACCACCAATTTCCTCATTGCTCCTGTTTCTCCAACTGCCACCTTATGATATAATATTTACTTATCTTTTCAAAGCATTTTAAATCTCTGTAGGAATGCATTACAAAAGTGCATTAGTGTTATTACCTTACTCCGTTGTGTAACTTTGAGAATTGGCTTACGTAAGGCTGGCTCCTCTATCCCCTCTCTGACCCTCATCCAGTGTCCCGCTGCTGCTGCCTCCTCCCATGACACCAATAATTAAGCCCTGGTTTCCCAGTACCCTCGTCAGGTTTCTACCCAGACCCTGGGGAGTAACCATCCAGTCCCCTCTACATCAGTCCAGAGACCATCAGCTTTGGATTCTAACGTTCTGCTGCTTCTCTCTCCACACCTCTGTTGGCTGCTTTAGAGTCCCTTCTATTATATACATTTTCAGAGGCTCCAGAATGACTTGTATGATCTCAAAGCTCTTCTTTCTGGCATCTTGCAAGTACTCCATTAACAACAACCTTTGATACTTCCTTATAACTGTGACATGAATTTTATCAGCAGGACATTTGCAATCTCTTAGCCCCAGACTCTCTCAGGTTCAGCTTTCACAAACCAAGTATAGCAGCACCATAGGAGGATTCCAGCAGTAACCTAAAGCAAAACATATTTGGATGGTGGGAAGACTGAAGCTCCTGATGAGAATGACACAGCTGACTCCTGATATGCTACTGTGACCCGCTTTGTCTTCCACAGCATTTTTCTTTTTAGTAGATAAGTTATTTTTTTTTTGTTCCTTTTATTTTCTGTCATGCCAAAACACCTATTTTCAGTGAGATAAAAGGCTGTCAAAACAGCAGGTTCTCCAACTAACAACACAGTGTAGAAGAGCTTTCGCTAAATGAGCTGATGACAGGAATATGAAGGGTGCAAAATAGTGAGACTCCTCCATGCTCTTCTTCCTCTTTCTCTTCCTCCTTTCCTGAAGGATATTGGTCCACATCCTGACCATTTTATGTGAAACAGCTGCCAGGTTTCATGCCAGAGGTGACTGCATTTCAGAGACAAGCAAATGTACTGCTGTATTGCTGCCAGATACTGATCTCATGTGCATTAGCCTTGGTTTTTCAAAGGGCTCCATTGGACTTCGGTGGTGCAGCTCTAGCCTGACCCCAGCTTAAAAGAGAGCTGAGCCCATTCCACTAATTTTTGGCATTCCAAAAATGTAAATTGTGTGTCCTATAACAATGTGCCCATACTCTGCCACCTTGTTAACTCCTGTCTCACACAGGCTGTCTCTCCCTCACAGTCAATTATTTAGACAAGAACTGGTGACTAATAGAAGCAATTTGTAGGAAACATGCTGTTCCCAATTGACCAGCAGCAAATTGCTAATGACTGACATTACAATGACCGTTCTCCAAAGAGGAATAGTTGAAAGCCTACTGTGCACAGCACCGATCACATTTAACAACAAAACAACCCCTCCTGACACTGGCATCTGCCATTTATACTGGCTACTGTTTGCCTCCTTTCTCTGGTACATCAGCAAGAGCAATTACATCAAAATTAGGCAACCACATACTTGCTGACATAAACATGAAATGCAATGAAATGTACACTTCACTAATGTGACCTTATAAACTTGGTGGACAAAATTTTAAAAATACAACACACTATGAGGGGAAATTCTGCATTTCTCAGGAGAAGGATCATAGGGCTTAATAGATCATTTCCATCTCTGAAATTTCTGAGTTATGATGAATGGAATTTCTTAGCATTTGCAACTAGAAAGGGGCATGTTTAAACAGACTGGAGAGGAGTATAAAATCTTTGCCCTATAAAAAAGGCAGCCTTGGTTTTTATTGCCCCTGTGGGGTGTCTCCTGTGAACCAAACAGCAACTAAATCAAATAAACATTTCTGAATTAACTCCATCTTCTCTTCAGCTTTGGAGAGTTTAAAAACCCCAGTAATTCATTGAATCACCTTTTATGGGTTTATACCTGCAGATGTCTTTTGAATTTGATAGCAAAAACATTTAAACCCATAATGTTTCCCAAATCAGCTAAATCCATTATATCACCTGTGCCAGTTACTGTATTTGTAGGGCAGTAAACAGTGGCCTTTATTGTTCGCTGTTCATAGGGCTGTGCATAAGAACAAGCTTAGACTGTCTCCAGAGATGTACACCTACCTTACAGGCACCAGAAATATTATACCAGCTTAAAGCAGCGCAAGCTTTCCGTGCTGTCACTGCCTCCCCTGTTTTGTTTTGGTGACAGTAATCTCTATTCACTGCTGTGCTGATACCCTGTGAGTCAAGGCCCCTTCTCTACTTCTGCTGTTTCTGGAAAAAAAATTAACAAGTGCAGCTTTGGCATGTTATGAACAGTTAGAAAATTTCCACACCTAAGAGGGTATGTAGGCTCAGATATCCAATTTTCTTTGCAACCAGATGGAGAGGTGAAAAGCCTTTTGTGGGCTTATCGTATCCTTATCTTGAACCCTCCAGAGAAGCAGCGAAATGGAGGCGAGAAGGTGAGTGATCCAGACATCAAATAACTTAGCTCTTCTCACAGGCAGTGAAATTTGCTTAGCAAACCCAAGAGAGAAGAAAAACCCAGATGGATGTGGAGTACGGCAGTATGGGCAAATGAGCTATATGAGGATTGTTAGGGGAGAGCACGAGGTTAGGGCAGAGCCATCCTAAAGTGTTCTAGGTGTAAACACAGGAGAGGGCCTAATGATCACATCTGCACTGCTCTCTGGGGTGGAGGTCTTTGGGGAATGCATCTCATGACCTCCCACCTCTTGCATTTATGATCCCTCCTCATTTTTCCCTTTCTGTCATGCAATCCTTTCCTCTTCCTCTGCTTCCACTCTAATTTACCATTTAACAACATCTCTGGGGCTAATTTTGCAATTGTTTACATGGCACAGGACCATTAGGAAAGCATTTAACACATTCTGATGAGATTTAGGAGGTGGAAAGAGCCATGTGAACAGCAGATCCAGAAGTAGCTTTTGAGTCACAATTTGAAAATCGTTTGATGCAAGCACAGTCCAGGCCATTTAGCGACAAGAGCTCCCAGCAAGTCTCTTTATTCAAGTGATTGAGGTTTTTCCAAGGAACAAGAGAACATGGATTATCTTTCTGCTGTTTCTTGGCAGTTCTAGGGAGGCGTGACTGGAAGCTTAAAGATATTTTCCATACTGCTTATCTTTTCTTTCCTTTGAGTGCCACATGTTCTATCATTCCCTCAGCTCAGATACAGGTCCCAAGTAAAACACAGAACTAAGCAATAGCGATTAAACTCCAAAATGTCTTAGGCATACTGCTGTTGTTAGTGACACTGCTTTCAGATGCTTTCCCTCTTCTCCGTCTCCCCTCTTAGCAGTTTGTTATGAGCTCCATGATGCCTCTTGTCATCCAGCTGAGCTATGCCAACACAAGAGGAATGGAGAGGTCTCACTACAAATCATACAACTAAAAAATGTTTTGTAAAGCTTACCCCAGCTATAGTAAAAAAATTCATTTCCCTGTGTTGCTATCAACATGTTAAATTCTTCATTCCATATGTTTCCAAGTCCTGTCAGTGGATGGATAATCCACTTGCATAATTTTCTGGTTTCATTTTCTGTTTCTCAGGTCTCAGCACAACTTCAAAAATCTCAATAATTTTTAATTTCACCCCCTTGCAAAAAGGTTTTAATTTATACTGAACCCCCTCCCCTCATTGTAGTCGACTTTTAAGCTTTTCAGCCTGTTTTTTTTAAACATGAATATCACCTATGAGGCCATGTTGCTTTTTAGTCTGGCTACAAGTCTCCCCCTCCAAAGTCTTTTGAAACTTTTTGTCAAATTTCACTCAAATTTGGTAGAAGGGCAAGAAGAAAGGCAGAAGTCTCAGAAACAAGATCTGTTAATACAGACAGTTCAACAGAGGAGCAAGAACTAAATTCATGCCCCAACTGAACAAACATTATTGTTTCTTTTGGCAGCTGGTACTCGCCAGCCAACCCGCACCTATTGCTTCTTGCTTTGTGGAGATGTTGGCCATGGTGTGGGAAGGAGACAAAATTAATGCAGCAGAGATGGAGATGGGCTGGCGGATACAGGGAGCAATTCTGTTGGGAATCAGGCCTTATTGCTTCCAGCCTCGCCACAGGAATTGTTTTGTGGCTAAATTAAATCTATATTGTTTTATTTCAAACTCGTTGAAAGCTTGACTTCAGTGTCAAATGGCATTATTTTTGTGGAGGTAAAGCCAGTACCTTAATATTATTTTAACAAAACCTTCTAAAATGCACATACATTTCCAGTCAGCCGGATTCTTCCTTTTTGCTGAATACTGAACATTCTTTTCTTACCCTCACTGTTGTCTTTGGCTGTAGAAATTGTACTTTCCACTTTCACAAAAACTGTAGGGGCATTATGAATGCCTGTATTTTTCTTGAGCAGACTTTTTGCTTTCTAACAAAATGGTTACACTAACTCACCTCATGCAAGTTCAGCATGAAGTGTTTGAGTGTAAAGCACAAGGTGCTTATCTACTTTGCCTGTGTAGTTGCAACTGCAATTTAAATTTGTATTTTCTAACAGAGTGCTATGGTGAATGCTTGAAAAGATGTCATGTTCTTCTTTAGCTGGCTGAATGTGATAGACAAATGTGATAGACAAAATGATTTATCTACAAACAGTACAAAATTGCTTCGGGGTGCTTAAGGAGAACAGGAACACAGTCATTATAGTCTGTCTTACTAAATTGTTTTCTCCACAGTTGTAAGTAAAATATCTTAACTAGAAGTTTGTATAGCCAGGTGTTGGCATTGTAAGAACAAGAGCCATATAATGTTTCACATTTTCTAATAAAATTGCAAACTTTGATTACTGTCTGCTGACAGCCCTCTCAGCAAGAGGAAAGTGTTGTTATTCCTGCTACACTATTAGGAGAGTGATCTGCCCAGGGTCACCCTGAAAGTGTCAGAGAGTAGGCTGCAGTAAGATTCTGGCCTGTGTTCTGGTGTACAGAGTGCCAAAGCTGCTTACTTAGCTCTTTACTTACAAAATCTTCTTCAAAATTTTATTAACCCATTTTAGCATGGTTTTCTACCATACAGAGACCTTCAACCCGAGAGACAATCAGCCATGTGCACTTTCGGCTATTATCAGTTTATCAAACTAATGAAAAGAGCTGTGACTGCCCTATATTGCCAACACCAAAAGCCACACACAGATATGACTCCAGTTTCACTCACTTGCCTTCGTAGACAACATCAGTAATAATTTGGGAACAGTTTTCCATTTAGCATTGCAGGGTTGTGCCAGGAGGCCTAAATCAGATGCCATCACTGCAGATGACCTGTTTCTATTTAAATTTTTGAGGCTGCCCAGGAGCCTGACCACAAGTCTATAGCTGACAGCCCACAACACGTTACCCCTGGAGACAGTCTTCCAATGTTATGTCTTTCATCCTGAGTTCTTATGCTTAGCTATTTAAAATTCAGTAGTTGGCCTTCCTCTTGTCCTTATTTTCATGAGGCATCAGTGAGGATTCATTTCACCAAGCTTTAACTATGTCATCAGCAAGAGTGATCCCAAGGTGAGCCATTTCAGCTCACCACGCGCTGAGCTGTTTTAGACATCCAGTTTGGGATGGAATAAATCACTTTTTGGAGCTGCCTAGAGGAGGGAATCTTGGTGACTAAGTCTGACTAAATGCCTGTTTCCTAGTTAGCACAAGTCAGCTGAGGTGAATCACACAACAAACAGCCTCCTGACACAAGAGGCAGTGCGATCTAACAGTGACTTGTCTTTGTCTCTTCAGCTAAGGCATTTTGAAGGATTTAGGATGCCATTGGTACTTCCACTTTTTTGAGGTTTTGGGATTGCACAAGGTCTTTGGGAAGCCTGTTCCAGTGCTTGACCACTTTTATTTTGAAGAATTCTTTCCTACTAACTAGTTGGGATTTCTCTTGCTGGAACGTGGCACCAGTGCCTGTCATCTGTTTGCTGTACACCTCTGAGAGGAGTCTGGCTCCGCTTTCTCAATAGCCTTCCACCAGTGCAAGGCAAAAGCTAAATCCCCCCTTAGCCCCTACTCCTCCAGGCTGAATGAATAAACAAGATCCCCCGAAAAGGGATGACAGTGGAATTTCCAACATCTTTATGACTTTTAGGACAATTTTTTTTTTTTTTTTTGGTATTTCAATAATTGACCACATTGATGACTGGTTCTCAGCTCTGCAAAGGTACTCTTTAAGGCAATGGATTCTCACTGGATGATGGCAGGCACATCAGAAGAGACAATGTCATTCTCAAAACTAACTGCAGTAGAAAAGAGGGATCCCACCAGGGGAGTGACTGCAGGGCAATATATCCCTAAATGGGTATGGGATCAGGTTCTGCCTTGGTATTTGCACTTTACAGTAGTTTTGCAGAAGGGCATGTTTGTCTGTGCATGTGAAATTGTTGTAGGGTCAGAGAGGTCTGGTTGCTTTGGTCCTATTCCAACAGCTCTTGTCAGCCAGGCATGGACTCACTTTGGCTTTACACAAACATAAAACTTTACTTAAAACTTCCTGGAGTTTCCCTTCTTGGATTGGGGGTTTCACCACATTTGTTTACTTATAAAAACACATATATGGAAAGAGTATAAAGGGGTTAATTGCATCAACAGTGAGTGGCGGTACAGGCGGTGCAATAAAAGCTGAAAATACACCCCGTTTCAGGGGAAAGTTAAAAGAAACCATCTCCTCACGGCAGTGGAAATCATGCCACGGTCGTTTTCCACTGCTCTCAGACTCGACATGCTATTTTATGACAAATTCCACAGCTAAACAGTAGTAGGGTTTTCCCCTTTGTGCAGTGCCTCGGGGCTGATGAATCACTATCCCTTTTCAGCTGGTAACTAAATCGAGATGAAAGCTCTGCCTTCGCGAGTGCCAAAGCCCCCGGGAGAAGCACCGCGGCTCCGTGTACCCCAAAAGACCCTTCCGAGCCCCGCTCTCCAGGCGGGCCGGGGCCGCAGCTCCCGGGACAGCCCCGCGGGGTCCCTTTAAGGGAGGCCGGTGCTGGGGTGTTGCCATGGCAACGGCGTGACAGCCGTGACCGGAAGTGGTCCGGGTCAGAGGCCGCGCGAACATGGCGGCGGCCCTGGCGCCGATGGGCGATGGCGGCGGCGCGGCGGCTCCCTGAGCTCCCTCCGCCGCGGCGCTGCCCCGTCCCAGGTGAGGAAGGGAAGGGGGGCCGGGCCGCGGTGCTGGCGGTGGCAGCAGCTCCAGGGCTCCGCCGCTGCCCTGGCCTCGCCGATTCGTTCTCGCCCGCCGGGCTCTCACCCGCCTCCCGTTTCTCCGCAGGCATGGTCGCCGCGCAGTAGGAGGGCGGGAGCCGCGGCGATGGAGGAGAGCCCCTGAGCCTGTCTGCGGAGGCGTTGCGTGTGTGTGAGACGTGTACGGTACCCAAAACCTCGGTTTCAGTGCTGCTGTTTCTGTTGCTCCTGAGGGAATAAAGGGAGGCCTGTTGCTATAGTCTCATCCTTACTATCTTTTCTGTTGGGAAAAGTGGAGTCTCTTGTTTAGACCTGCACGTACACAGAAGTCAGTCATGTTTTTTCCAGCTGTAGCTGAGTGGTTTTCCCTGGTTACTGTGTCACTTTTCCCGTTAGTGTTGGCGTGTGCTGCTGTCTGGGCTCGCTGTGCCCTCTGGCAAAGCTAAACTTTGACCTGAATGGTCTCTTGTGTAAGAATTGCAGGGTGAGTGTCAGCACAAGGCTTGTAGCTTTGCACAACTGGTCTGTCCAGGACATAATTGTGTCTGCAAGGAGCTGCACATTAAAAATAAATACTGGAGTTAAACTGTGTGTGCGGCTTCACGTTGGTGCTTATATGTATTCACTGTTCTTGGTGGCCACTGGACAAAATCTCTACTTATGCCAGTGCACAGAGTGGACTACACTGATGGGTAGTGTATTTAACTTATTGATTGAAAGTATCACTGTATCTCACTTCATAGCAACTGGCTGTTCTGTTCAAGACACCACCCAGTCTCTGCCTTTGCACCACTGGACTTTCCAGTAGGAGATACCACAGCTGTATTTTAATGTTTCTCAGGCATAAATTTATTCCACTGCAAGGGACTAACAGATGGGTTCCCCCCCTCCCTGTCCTTCTTCTTAGTTTACAAATTGGACTTTTAAGTAATAGATACAGCAATATTTTAATGTTTCTCAAGCATAAACTTATTCCACTGTAACACAAAGATTAACAGATGGGTTCCCCACCTGCCTTCCTGCCTTACAAAATGGGGAAACAAGGGTAAAAACCAGAAAGCCAAAGTATGTCTTAAATTGAATACAGAAATCTAAAATGAGTTGGTTGAGTTTGTAATAATGTTTTATAGTATTATCTAATACTCTGAATGCAAAGCTTCAGTGGCAGCTGTACTGTCTGACTCCTCAGCAAATCAAGGTGCACTTTAACAAGTGAATACACAGTTTGGTCAGTGTGTGGGCTGCAGCTGAGGAGTGTGGTCTCACTCCTTTGCCATTGCTGGCCATGAGTTATTGCTATTCTCTTTGTAGTGGATTTAGTGGTTGGATGATTTCAGGGACAGTTGATCTAACAGTTTTATTGGGATGGCTTTCTGTCAGATGGAAGCTGTTCTAGGGAGTGTTTGCTCTGATATGAATGAAAGCTGCTTCTCTTTCTGCACTAATGTAAACCAGCTGTGGGTCAAGTACAATGTGAAACTGTACCTTGAGAAACCAAATCTCAAGTTGGTCACTCAGAAAATCAGAACTATACTTAAAACTTCTGGAAAGCTTCAATTAAAAAGAAAGTCAGCCATGTGTAGGGAATATGTGGTAAGAGTGAAGGGAGCATAAACCTGTGAAGGACTCTTTCCAGAGTCTTTTTCTCTGTTCACTGCTTGCCAAAGTGTTTCTGTGCTGAAAGAGAGAAGTCACCTGCAAAGCCCTCATTCAGTCTTAGAGGCTGGTCCACCGTGTACACTAAGTGAGGCAGAATCTTGAAGGAAAGATAGTATTGTACCCTGCTGTAAAAGTCACACTGAAGTTGTGCAAGGAAACCTTGATTCTGATATGGTCCAACTCCTCAGCTTTAATGAGTTCTGCCTTCATGGAGTTGCCTGCCCTCTTCACAAAAGCAATTTGAAAATAAAATTTGAAGTGTAGTGAGGTGTCTTCTTCACACCCACCTGGGGTTAGGATTTGCTGGATTTAGGATTTTGCTGGGTTTAGGATTTTAGTGGTGTTAGGATTTGCTGGATCAAGTACCCTTTCTGAGTTGCTCAGGTGCCTTATGTTTCATCTGTTCCTACAGCGTCTCCACTTCTTCAGCAGCTATTTTTAGTAAAGCCAGAGTCTTAATTCTAAGATTCCTAATCATCTGAACTGTCTCAGGTATAAATCCTCTTGTCCTTCTGCTGGCTTCCTATCTGATTCTGTCCAAGACTTTTCCTTACAGTTTCCTTCTCTTAATTGTTGTTTAGACAGTCTTATGTGTCTTTTCTTTCCTGCCACTTGTCCCATCCTTCAATGTGCTGCTACCCCTTAGTCTGCTTTGCCAAAACACGTTTTTTACTTTTGTTGGCTGTTTCTTCCGGCTTCTTGTGACATGCAGAGTTTTTGTGTCAATTCATGCTTTCTTCCCATCTAGTCATCATGTACAAATGATTTGTCCTTTGTTCCTTATTTCATTCTTCTGTTCTCCACTTAGTCTTGTTCAGGGCTTCCTTTTTCCCTTGTTTCTTCACGCTGTGGTGCTGAGAACACACAAACAAGATTCCTCATGTTCTGTATGAGGTATTGAGTTCCCTAGTCTGTTTTTTTGTTAGAAATGGCCTGAGGAGTGTTTTGTGTGTAGTGTTTGGTCAGCAGTCGGAGCAAGAGAGGGGGAGATGGAACCTTTAGAGAGTTACCTTTTTGAAACAGGTCCCAGCTGAGTGTGGGCAAAAGCTTGCAGTTCGAATTTACTGTAATTTGTTGACTTGGCCAAAAAAATAAATTGCTCCTGAAAGACAATCCTGCATTGTGAAGTCTATTGCTGTTGCTGCTGCTGCTGCAGGGCACAGTGAGATGCAAGAGAGCTGTGTTAGCAGAAATCTTGAAGCACAGACAAGATGTTTCTCCTTTTTCCTCATCATTTCGTCTTAGCTGAGCTATTTTACATCTGAACTTGAACTTTTTTGATAAAATGAATTTAATTTACTTGATTTGTTTCTATTAGGGTTTCTTGTATGCTTAGGTGTTAAAAACTGGGATAGTCTTTACTTGTTAGTGTAAAATTGATTGCTTCACTATGTTCACACACTATCCTTTCTTGAGTTTGAGAAAATCTTTAATCTGACAATAGGCTTAGGTGATTCGCCCCTGTTTTTTTTCACCTTCTTGCTCTTAAGCATGCTTTTCCAAGATTTTGTATCTGTGATACTGAAACTCCTGTGACTCTTGAGGAGCTTGTTTTGGGCATCCTTTGGTATAAAACCTGCTATTGATGTTATTTTAGGTATCAAGGGAGCAGGTATTGCTTTCATTCCAGTGGTTCTGAAAGTATTGCTTAATCTCAGGTGCTTTCTCATTGAGCTTACAATGGTTTTGTTGTTTTTAAGGCATCCAGCATCTCTTACGGTTGAGAGAAATCTGTCTCTATTTGCTCTTCTCTTTTGATGGCAGCTTCAGAGGTGCCATGAAGGCTAAATGAAGAGACTGCCTTAAGAGTCTGTACGAAGCAGTTGTGGGGATCACCACACATTGCTTGGAGAAAGAGAATTAATTTTTTTTTTTTTAAATTTCTCTAGTCCTTTTTAAAATTGCCGTTTGATTTACAGTGTTCCTATGAACTGCTGTGTCCCTAGACATGCTCCCAGTTCCTTGGTGCTTTCACATATGACTGACAGATTGTTTTGTACTCCTTTCACCAAATCAGTGAAATAAGAGTGTGGGTTGTAGTCAAGAGTCAAAAGATGACCAAACACTCAGGCTTTTAAAAGAGACCAAGAAATAAACACAACCAAGCCATTGGTTTTTCTTACTATATTAAAGACAAACAATGAAAGGCAGTGCAGGTACTGAGAAGTACTTGCAATCATGATCTTTAAACAGGAATGGAGTTCCTTTGATTTCCTGAAAACCTGTTAGTTGCATCAAACTGCTAATGATTGTCGCAGGTCAAGATTTAACTTACTGTTCAAAGTAACTGGCATTTACAATGGTTATACGTGAAATTAACAGAGAGATTTGGGGTTAGTGTGTGATTCCATTTAATTTTTGTTTCCTTTTAGCTTTTGCATGGTCAGTATGATAATGAAATATGAATGCTAATTGTGAAGTAACAGAAAATATGTTATATGACCCTTCAAATCTATTTTGAAGACCCTCTCTGGTGTTTGAAGGTAAAAATGTCACTGTCTTGCTACATTAGGGAGCTTGGGTGAAGTGCCTTGTGTGACCACTGGTGCAGTTTTAACAATAATAAAAGTGCTGAAAATCATCTGTTCAGCTTGATGAGCTCTCAGAGAGACAAAAACAACAGATAAAAGGTTCCAAGCCTTTTTTTTTTTTTTTTTCCCCCCTCGAAGGAAAATTTTTAAGTAATTAATTCCACATCACTTGGTAATTTTGCTTTTAGATTTCATTATGGTTACTCTTATCTAGTGTTGGTATTGATGTTTAACATTGATTTCCCCAATCTTCACACAAGCAGCGATCTACAGCCTTCATTTGTTCAGAGCAACTATTAGCATTATGTGTTTGAATTCAGAAGATAATTGCATATCTTGCAAATTACCCAATGGCTGTTTCATCTTGAAACATTTAGAAATCCATTTCAGTTTCTCATAATTACAATGTTTTAGTCAGACAGCAATCTAAACTTAGGACAGCAGTTTGGCAGTGATATGCTTGTTTTTCTAAAATGAGCACAGTTTCTGTGGTTAAATTTTCCTTTCATTTAAGTATAGATTTTAATCAGTGTAGGCCAAACTTTTCCAACCATCTTTAAAAGTAGCTCAAGCCATCTTTTAAAAAGTGTATTCCACTAATGTGATTTAACTTATGTAGAAAAATGTATGCAGAAATGAATGCTTTTGAAGTGTTTTTGCAATTTGTTTGCAAAAAATGTTTATGGACAGGCTCAAATAGGATGATACTAGTAGTCTCTTTGTAAGAAATACCACTGAAAGCGCTTCATGCTGTGCTTCTGAAATTTGAAAGGTAACTGTTCAGAAAGAAATTCTAAATTCCACTCATCAAGCAGCTAAATTACAGCGTCAAAACGAAGTAAAATGCTGCTGGTTTTCCAGACTTCCCTGCAAGCATTGTTTTGGAGGTTACTGAAGTTTTCATTGGTCATCTTGTACATCTTCAGGCAGGATGTGGTTACCACTTTCAGTCGGTGAGTTAAAGTTGTAAATATATGTATAGCAAGTGTAAAGATTTGTGTAGAGGATAGGCAACCTTGTATTTATTCCCACACAGTAGTGGGAAGGAGTCTGCATTGTGTCTGTCAAGTGGCTGTTACAACTCTCTGAGTTACTGCTAAACATTTGGTAGTTTCAGTTTCTAGAAAAATATTAAGAAAACCCACAAGCAAAAAGAGCCCCAAAACTGTTACCAATCTTAAATCACTGTTTTTTACCCAGATGCAGGAGAAAAGGTCTTTGCTGTACTCAGAAAGTTTTTCTGTTGGCAGAGTGTTCAGAGATCAAGGGAGTCAAGCTGTCAGCAGGCTTCTCTTCAGATAGACCATTTCCTCTGATCACAGGTGGAGTGAATTCCTTTCACAGAGAAATATGAGGACAAATGTAAGAGAATGATGAGTTCTGTGGATTTCCATTATATGGAATGCAGGGTGTTTTTACAGGAGATGTACTGTTACCTTTGATACACTGTTTCTCAAATGAAAATAATGTTGAAAAAAATTCTGTCCTAATTTGGACCTGGAACTGTGAGAAAGCTCACTTAGTTTTTCAGATGCTCTATTTTATTATTCAGACACTAAAAGATCCTTCTAGTTTTTAATATTTACAGAAATCATGCATCTGTTCAGCTGATTTGCTGTCAGGATCACATTTGTTACTGTGACTTTAGTGATCTGCTAAAATGCCAAGAACAATGGTTTTGAAAAAGCTGTTAGTACTATAGGAAGAATAAGCAATAACAAATTTATTAATGACTGATAAAGCTTACCTTTTTTTTCTAATTGCTGCGGCTTTTGCTGTTACGTTTAAGAAACTGAAGTGAAACAAACACTTTAATTTCACTCAACTCTTTCTTTTCATAAACAGGACTAGCTCTTCCCCAGAATTCATGTGGGACTTTCTCAAGCATTCTGCTCACTGAATAGCAGTTACATACTTTGTGCTCATTGAAAAACAGCTTTTAACTCTTCTGGTGTGGTAAGCCAGGAGACAGTGGTGACTACACGCTGATCCATGGAAGATAGCTTTTCAAAGTGAGCCAAGCTGCAAATGGGCTTTCAGGCTATGGTCAGAACTTGGAGCTTGTTTCTAGTTCTGCTGTGTCAGTTTTTGTGCCAGGGAAGTCCTTGCTGGGTTCTTTAACAGAGCCAAAGAAAACTACAAAAGGTTTCTCAAAGAGCAAAACAAGTAGAAGAAATACTTACCTGTAAAGTCTGTTGGGAGCCGGTTTATTTATTTATTTATTTATTTATTAAACTCTCCACTCATGGAAAACCTCTTTTTCTTGTGTACAGTATTTTAGAAAGTGTGAGGTGATATGCTCAAGGTTATGGAGCCAACTCATAGATTCTGGTAGGGTAAGGCTAATCATTTTCTTTCAGCCTCCTGCACAGACAGTAGCTTTCTTCTGGTCTTCCCTCTTCCATGTGAAAACAATGCTTAATCTGCCAACTTAACTGGTGAATTCCCTTAAAAATAGAACAGTTTTAGCAATTTCTTTTTAAGGTCTCTTGCCCAGGTCAGTGCATTTGTCCTTGGGACAAGTAAAAATGAGGCACTGCCAGTGAACTATTTATGTGTAATTCATCATCAGATAGTGGAAACAGTTAATGTTCTGGGAATTGGCATGCATTTCACATTTGGAAAGGGGGTGTTTGGTTTGTTTTAATCTCTCTTAAATAATCGCAGACTGTCTAGGAAGATGGAATGTAATGTTCTGGTTATGTTTGATCTTTCTAACCTTTGGAAATAGACTGTTTCAGAAAAGGATTGGTCTTGCTGCATTTTTTGCTTTCTCCATCAGATGGATAGATTTTTCACTAGAGTTTCCTTAGAAAAATACTTGTGTGTCAATGTGATTTACAATAAATCTTTTGCAGACTCGTCTGTTTCTAACCATTGGAAGTGACAAAGGGTGTGTCTCTCCCAAAATTATGGCTTTGCTCAGAGAAGTGTGTTCTTTTATTAGGAACATTGGGTTTGAATTTTCACTTGAATACCAAGTTTTAAATTAAATCCTTACATGATCCAGTATTTCCACGGGCCTACTATTCATTACAAAATCGATATTTCATTATTTTGTCATGAATGGTTCTATCTTTAGATGCCAGTTTCTCAAATTTACTTGGAATGATAATTTCTGTAAAAACATATCTCGAAGAGTGTTTTTACTTGTGTTGTACTGAAGTTAGGCATTGCACCTTTTGTTTCTCAGTCGTGCTCTGAAGAAAGAGTCTTTATTTTTTTCGTAAATATTGAGAGGCATTTAGTTTTGCACCTCTGTTGGATACAGGGTTAGATGTTGGACAGTGTCAGCTCCACTAACCAATGAAAAGAATCACATTCTAAGACAATACTGGAACTGAACAGCACATCTTATTTAGATTTTGACAGTGAGTAAAAAAGCTGCATGTTTATCTTATCTACCACCTTAATAGTTTTTGACTGACAAATGCCTGCAAGGATGTCAGGGGTCAAAGAGCTATTGTTTTGTGTGTGTTCTTATTAAAGCAGTTCATCGAAGGACCTTGAGACATGACTGATTTGTAAAACTGAGACAATGGCTCTGTAGTTATGGAAGTATGGAAATTAGGTTTAGGCAGAAGCAAATGTGGCTTGAGTGGTCACAATAGGCATATTGCTAAAGTTGATAACATAGGAATACATATTATCTTCTGTCTAAAGGGAAAATAGCTGAAATGATGTGGTTTTTGTTGAAGTAATTGCAGTAGGCTAGTCTACTGAAGAACAATATGACATGATACACAGCACCCTTGTGCAGTAGATAGCTTTGAAAATGTACTAATAGCAGTTATTTTTAATTGAAGAAAGAACCTTATGAAGAGTTTAGAGGATTTAGTAAAGTTTGGTCCTCTCAGTCATGTGTTAGCAAGATTTTCTGGTCATAGCTTTGAATTTCAGTGCAAGGGATTCTCTATGTACAGTTTTAACACGGATGATAATGTTTACTACAAGTATCACGAATCGGCATACTGGCTAGGTGATGCCCAAGAAATGGAAAATAGTAATTGCAAATTTTTGTTGTACATAGAGTTGCATAGGCTGCAGAATATTTTAGAATGAAAATTTTCAGCAGTACTGAGCAGTACTCATCTGGCAGACTAATATATTAGAGTAATTGGTTGCTTACAGTTAGTAAGTACTTAGTAAGTGCTAATTGACTTAGTAAGTAAGTACTTACTCGAGTACTTAAGTTTTTAAGTACTTAGTTATTAATTATATAGAGTAATATTTTGATTAATGCTTATAGCATAACAAGAGGAAAGGAAAATCGTCTGAAGGTATTTCTTCATCACTCAAAGACTTGTTCCTGCTGTAGCTTTCCAGCAATTTAGCCAAAGGTTTACAATCTTAACAGGGAGTTTTACAACCTGCAGAGCAAATGCCTTTGGTCTCAATATCCTGTGAAGATTCCATTTCCCAGGATGTTTTGTCATGTGGAACCTCAGTTCTTGTGCATTCAGCTGCTACAAGTCTCCCAGCTCTTCAGAACTTGTGTTATGGTGTTAGTATGGAGGAGTGTCCTACCCTTAGGACTTGTGTCTTCTGTGAGACCTCAGTGCCTGCCCTTCTTTTGAGAAAGGTTATGTTGTGCTTTTCTGCCGATTTCAATGTCTTGAGTGATTTTAATGTTTAGAGTGAAGTTATCAAGGGCTTTCATTTCTGGTTTGGCCGATACTTGTTATGGAACTGTCAGTCTCTTGTTCTTAAGAAGACACCAACCATCTAGTTAACGTCGCTCCCATAAGCTGAACCTTACTGAGATCTGTCAGATTTCTACCAGACATGTGCTGAAGAGTAGAACATAAAAGTGAAATTCATATTGGAATGGGATCTGGAGAGAAGCAAAGTTGTGGGCAAGTATTTTTCCGTTTTCCAAATGTTAAGCTTCAAGTTAATAACATTTCTACAAAAACATTACTTGGCTAATTTAAAGCAAAACTCTAGAACTGTTATATCCCACATGGCATGAAACATTCCTGTTGATTTTTTTTTTTCTTGGTGTATTAACTTCTTACACAGAAAGGAAATGAATTTTAGAAAGAATGTTATACATAAACCATTTGAGACATTCTCTGTTAAGGAAATACCATCTGTCAAAAAAGATGCAGCCAATGTTGAGTTATATTAAAAACATTTTAAAGGAAATATTTCTCAAGGAAAAGTGGATTAATTAAAACATGTTAACTATTTTGGCTTTGGAGAAAGGTTAGGAAAGTTCTATATAAGTCATAATTAAAGGCTCAATTTATTTTTTTCAGAAGGAAGTTACCTTGGATAAGTAGTTCCTTAATGTGGAATAAAGAAATTTTCTGACTCCAGTGTAACTAGGAGGAAAAATAAAATTTAAAAAAAAAAGACTTGGAGTCATTATAGTTTATTACCTTCAGATTCTGTGAGCTTACTTTCATTCATTCTTCTTTGTGGACAGAATTTGTTTAATATGAAAACCCTAAAATGTAACCTGTTTTCCTTTTGAATGTTTTTATTTGAAAATCAGTTCTTTTATGGGTTTTTAATAGCAGTAGAAGAGATTATTTTGCTTCTGTGGAGGAAAATAGTGAAGTACTCATAAAAAGGCACCTTGATCAGGCATGTGAAATGATAGGATTCGCTCTTTCTTTAACCTAGTCTAGCCTGCTGGCTTTAAGGAGTTGTACACTAAATACACAGATTTACTGTAGTGGTTTGAAATACAAGCTTTTGGTTTAATTAGCACTTTGCTCTTTTGCCCATTAACCTGTTGATGCTGTCAGATCTACCCTGAAATGCAGCAAATACAGAAACTGTTATGTCTGTTACCTTTCTAGGTAATGCTCTAATTGATTTTTTTTTTTTTTTTTAATTTAGCTGAAGAGTTGGAAGGGAAGGCTTATGATGTTATGGTTATGTGACCGATTTACATGTTGAGGTTTTGATTTTTGGAAAAGGATACGTATCGTACATGGGAGTGTTAGGTCTTTTATCTGTTTAAGATATCCTACCTTGTCATCAGAGTGTTTTCTTTTGTTCCTTGAAAATATTAAAATGACATTTCTCAAGTTACATGATTGCTATTAGAGATGAGCAGCTATTATTCCCTCAGATTCTCTTCACAGTAGGCTTGTGATCTTAGCCTTTGTTAAAATACCAGTGGAAACATAAGTACCAAATGATAAACGGGCTAAGTTTTTTAATGTCACCCACATCTCCATATTTGAATTGACAGGCTGTAATTCCGTTAACACATTCTCTTTTTTTTCCCCCTTAAAAAACTTGCTGTTCAGCATGGCTTGTATTTTAGGAATGCCTTAAAGATTTAAAGAATGTGGTCTGTAGAACACATTTTACTTGTTGCACGTGCTCAATGTCGTATCCTGAACTGAATGAAGGATTGAATATGATCAGCTGAAGGTTTCTGTAGTTAAGTGCCACTGAAGAATTGGATTTTACTTTTTCCTTAAAAGCAAGATATGAATCATTACTAGCGGTCACTAATTGCGATCCTTGTATAGAATAGTAAGGTTTCAGGTTGGACATCTATAAAATGAAGAATGCAAAGCTTTCACAGCTGCAACTGTGAATTGTGCTTGTGATGTACTGCGCAGCGACAAATATTCTGAAAAAAATTAGTCTGGAAACATTCCAGATTAAGCAGACACAATTCGTATGCTGTGTGCTATAGGCCTTGAGTCATAAAAATATAAATAGGATCTTTTGTAAAAATAAATTATTGAAATATAACATTTTCAGATAGTAGTGTAATAAACATAAGATGGAGGAAAAAGAAAAAATAGAGGGCCAAAAAAAGGCTATTTTGTCCTAGGATTTTAATAGCCGAGTCTAATTCAAGCACTGTACTATGAGGAGTACACCACTGTTGAAGCATGTGCATTAGATGAGGCCGGGTTCCTGTTTGAAAAAAACAAACCAGCCAGGAAGCAACAGCTTAAATCTGGTTTTATAATTTCTGAATGTTTCGTTGTGCAGTTTCAGTATCCCAAATGTTTTTTGAGGATAACGTGAAGTTGACAATTTATGCGGAGCGTGCTGGGCCTTGCTGAATCCCCTGAGCAAACTGTACTTACGGTGAGGATAAGGTGGTGTTCTTCCTTGAGTAAATTCTGGTGGTGCTGTATCTGGCCTAAATGCTTTTCAGGCTGAAACTAACTATTGTGTGTTAGGCTTCCACAGAATCACCTCATCTGTAGTCTGAGACTGTGCTTTCCTGGCAGTCTGTGTTATTGTATGCAAATGACAGATACCCAAGATCAGTGCTGACTCCAAAGAGAAGTTGCTGGATTGAGTTCCTGAATATAGTATCAAGATCACTAACCATATCAGTGCCAGGAAAAAAGTAATCTGTCAGTATTCCAAGTTATTTCTACGGAGAAGTTAATCGTAAATGATTCTGCAGTTTGACTGAATTATATTTTATGGCTCTCACTTAAATCTTGCTTTTGTCCAAAGTGAAATAGTTCCTTGTCTATCCACGTATGCATGATTATGTGGTTATTGTTCCAAGGAGAAGTAAGAGGATAATAGCCTCTTCTAATTTGTCAACTCACATTTTGAAATGTTTTTTATAGTAACTCTTGTGAAAATTATATTAGCCATCTAGGACCACTTTTTTCAATTTTAGGCTGATGTCTCTGCAATCAAGATGAGGGATGTTGATTGGGATGCCTTTCTGCCAGGAAATTAATACTGAATCTCTATGCTTTGACTGACTTTTACTGTCTCATTGGTGATAGGCAGCTTTGCCTAAGCTTTGTTGGCTTTCACAGTGAATTTAAGCCTAAAAATGTACTATTTTTTAAAAAATCTAAATGTACCTGAGACTTCTATGGAATTTAGAATCACACAAAGCTTTTTGGTGAGCTGACAGACATCTTTGAAGTTGAATAACTTAGAGGTGCATTTTGAATGAGGTATGAAGATTGGAGTTTTAGTTTTATCCTGGTTTATCTTATTTGATGATCACTTAAATCTTTTTTTCAGCTTTTGATTGAGAATACAGTGATCACCTTTATGGATATATCTGATGACAAATTACAATTAATGCCTTGAATTCCCTGCTAGTAAAAAAAAAAATATATTCCTCTAAGAACATTTAAAGTAGGAACTTTGGTGGGAAAACTGGTATCTCTTCAAAGTATATTTCTGTTATCTGGTCTGCATAATAGAAAGTAACTAAATTATATTTTCAAAATGTGTAACAACTTTACCTAAATTGCAGGTTGTAGATATTATTTAATAGGGGCTGCAACTGACTTGAGGTGGTTCTTAATGTGTAAAAAAACCCTACTTTCAGTTTAAAAGAGTCAGTTATGATATCTCTTGAGGTAATTTCCCATCTAAAGGCATGATATCTTTGTCTGACAGTGTAGAAGCTAGAGATAGAAAGTTATAAAGAGAAATTACTTGACTAGATAAAGTGTTATGGGAGAGTTGATAGTTGAGTCCCATTTGCCATGTTACGTTGAATTGCAGCCAGATATTTTGAAATACTTTAAATCCCTGGCGTTCCTAAACAACTGGAGGAGAATCCTTTTCTAATATTCTTTCTAAACCAGATCATTATTTATTTTTGTTGTAGTTTGATGTAAGATTTTCAGTGCACTATCAGGAAATTATTACATTTTTCCTTAGTGACTAATGCAGTCATTCCAAGATTTGAAGCTTGGAATACATTACCAGTAAAAAAGGCTTGCAAATATGCTGTTAGAGGTTTTGGATCACTTTCATTTTTTTATTTTCCCTAAAATACCAAAAATCCCATTTATTACTTGTTCTGTCACCATTAATCTCTTTCTTCTTCCCTACAGTGTTAGTTATTAAAAATTCTGATATCCTAAGAAAAGCTTAGTACATAACTTCTCACTCTGTTTGTCTGTTATATCCCTTTTGCATACTGCAGATTACTGTAAACTGCTCTGGAAAGCACTACGAGAAAATAATGGCTTAATATAAATAGGTGTAAAGGAACTTTCGGTTGTTGCTCATGTCTTCTAGTTTGTCTAGATATTTGGTATTGGGTCCTCTTACCAAAATGTGGAGGGAGAAATGTTGGAAGACCGGTGAACTTTCTTGTTTTGGAATATATTGACTTTTTCTTAAAGTAATCTGAACTGTTTTGATAGGCCATACCATGACACAGAGCTACTAAGACCTTACACACATTCTAAAAACCTTCTAAATTAGAAACAGTTTCACCTGTTTTCCTCTTCTCATTCATTTTGGGCAATGATTGCTATGAAAATGTCTTCCTTTATTGTCTTGGTCTTCATGTTTCGTCTTTTAATTGCTAGTTTGCTAGTCTTGCTAGTTTTTCTCTCAGGCTTGCAATATTGCAAAACAACATTATCAGCTTTATTATTTGCTTCATGAAGTTTAGTCTGTTTGAAATGGAGCTGAGGACTGACGAACTTTTAAGAGACTTTATAGTCTCTTAATTTTGCAGCTGGTGGGGAGATATTTTCAGACATAATTCAGAGTTTCCTGAAAATTGGCCTTAATTATTCTATTATGAGTTAGGACCAGGACCAAAGCTGTTATTCTAGTGGTTAAAGATGGAAACCCCCTCATGGTGAATTTGGAGGACCATAAGCCCCCTTTCCCTTCTTGTAAAACCTTGTGCAGCAGCTAAAGGGGCAATTTTAACCCAGGCTTAACTTCCTGGCTAATCAGAATTCTCTGGATTCTTCCAGAAATTTTTAGGATTAAGACCTTGCACAATACATACCGGCTATACTGCACAGAGTTCAGTGAAAGGCCACAAATATGGTGAAGGGACTGGAGCATCCGACATGTGAGGAGAGGGTGAGAGCTGGAGATTGTTCACCTGGAGAAGAAAAGGCCCCGGGGAAGGAAGATGTTATCAGTATATTCAAGTACCTGAAGGGTGCAAAGAGGATGGAGCATGGCTCTTCCCTGTGGTCCCCAGTGACAGGACCAGAGGCCATGGTCACAACCTGAGACACATCAGAAAACACTTTTTTTACTGCGAGGGACAGATCGCCCAAGGTGGTTATATTCATAAGCTGACTAGACACGGCCCAGGGGAATTGCCTGCGGGTGGTCCTGCTTGAGCAGGAGAGTTGGAACAGGTGACCTCCACAGGTCCCTTCCAACCTCAGCCATCCTGTGTGGTTCTGTTGTGCAATGACTGATTTGAGATCACCTGTGGGTGATTCACGGGGGAACATGATTGTCCTTAAAATAAAAAGCTACTTTATATGCGTTAATTATCAGTCTCAGAGGAAATAACTACTTAGCTTTAAGTAAGTTGCAGAATAAGGGGTGTTATTTGGGAAAGCTCCATTTCCGCTTTTAAGTCCTAGTAATCGTATGAGTTGAAAACTGAAGTGGTAGTTTTAGCTGCTGTTAGAGCAATTTAAATGTACATTGTAGCTAAGACACCGTGGGAAAACGCTACTCTTTCCTGAGGGAGGAAGGACAGAAGCACTTGCTGAGTAGTCTGTTTTGCTATAGGCTGTTTCTCCATTTCTGTAGTGGTCTTGTGCTATAAGAAGGGAAAGAAGCACTTTAAACACAGGAAAATGTGCTTGTTAAGCCACAAAATAAGAATAGGTTTCAAGAGTGTGCATCGTATCAAAGCCACTTTCTCTCGCTCTTGATTTTTGCTTTTGAGAGTGACAGTTTAGAGAAAATGATTGAAAAAAGTGTCTTTCCTTAGGGTGACGGAAATCTTCTTGTCATTTTTGTAATGCTCTCATTTTGAAATACTCGTTTATTTTCACAACTTTGGAGTGGCTCTAAATTCACTGACTTCAAAACGTGTCTGTACATTTTAATTGGCCTTCTTTACTCATGCTTTGTTGTTAAATGAAACATTTTTATTGGCACAAAAATATTTGCCCCACCTATTTTCATTTGCTAGTGGTGGGAACCGTAACATTAAAGGCTATTTAAAATATATGAAGCGAGTTCTGGGGTCATTCCCCACCTGTTGTTTATTTTGGTTTTTGCAAGAACAGTCAAAAACACGTGTTGGTGAAGTTCTGTCATCTGAGTGATGGTTTTGGAGACATACGTCACTGTACATCAAGGTGTAAGTGTAGACAATTTACACATCAGCAGGTTTGGCTTCTTCAAGTAAAACTTGGTACTTTGGTGGTGATGAACAGTGAATGTTGGCAAATGTCACAGCTTTAAAGTAACCTAGAGTACATTGTACTGAATTATGGAACAGAAGACTGTAAATACAGAAAGTCTTTGATTAACTTCTCCTTTTCAAAGTGTCTTGACCTTTATTGAGTTCCCCTAGCTGACATTTTTAGAAGACTTTTAGCATTACTTCCTTTCATTATAAAGGGTTTATTTGTGTATTTGCTCCCACATATTTCATTGTCATTTTCTCTGCCATTTGATTTTCTTCAGCTGCAACGGCATCTACATTTCACATCAGCATGGTTTCTGTCCTAGTAGAATGATGTAGCCCTTTTTTGTGTAAAATTCTAGAAATGCATTTCTGTAAGTAAATTTTATTTTGGTAAGCAAAAGAAATACAAAACAAATGTGTGAAAAAGAAGAAAATTACCAAAGCTGAAAACACCTACAAAAACATTTGAAAGACAGTATAATATATTCATATGAGGAGTAAATAAAATAGGATTCACATCACATGTCTTTCTAATTTTAGTTTTAAAATTATTAGTTGCCTTTTCTATTTAAAGATAATGACATATTTAGTCAGACTGAATGCAAGTGATTCATAGTATTGCATTGTTATTGTATTAAACAGTGATTGTTGGTTGTGTTTCTTATACTCCTCATATTTTGGAGGGGAAAAATAACTTCTCTGTGCTCTGGAAGTTGCACAGACATTTCAGTCTGAGGTGGTGATGAATAAATTATACTCTAAATAATGCAGGCAAGAGGAATACATATTTTTATGTTAGACTAGACTTCTCCATTTGGCACCTTTCCTTCTCTTTACCCCCCTGTGGTGTTAGCAACGTAGGCTGTATAAGATTACAAATAATTGTTTTACAAGGAGTCATTGCAGACTTGATCTTTTTACGTGACAGTTCGTACTGGTTCTGCTGTCCAAGCTTGTGGCTCCCAGCTGTTCTTTAAAGGGCATGCCAGTGGTGCCTATTAATGTGGCTGTGTCCTTCCTTTCCCCAGCTCCTATCCTGTGGTTGCTGCAGGAGAGTGGGAACTTCCTCTGACAATTAAAGACTGATAAAATCTTAGTAGCTGGCACCTTGGACAGCTGGCTAGCTCAACCAGACCTTCCTGGCTTGGAGAGACAGCTTCTCAAGAGCATCCCTTGCTCTATTACAACTGTCTGAACAAATCCCAGATGTGAGATCTAATCTTCTCCTTACTACTTTCTCCTTATTTAATACTGTGCTCCCTGAAGCCTTTAAGCTGTTCTACACAGTCTGAGCTGCCGTTCACCGCTGACAATGCTTTCTAGTAAGATGTTCCATAGAATGGGAACTTTGCCTCAGAACGAGATACAGAGTTTAGAATTCTTTGTTTTATTTTAAAGATTACAGGAAAGGGTGGTGATGAGAATCACTGGTTGTTTGCTATTAAGAAGGTCAGAGGATTTTAATCATCTGAGTTCTGACAGACTACCTGCTACTGATAGCTGAGTGAAACTAAGGGTGTGATTTGTACCTTTGTTCCTCGAATGGGCAAGTTGTCTGGCTGCTGTCAGTCCTTTTCATTTATGAATTTGGGTACTCAGCAAGATTTAAGAAGGCTTAAAGATTCCTTGTGGAGCAAAGGGATTAGTTCTTTTTATATACAAGACAAAACCGGCTTGCTAATGAATGAGTAATGTTGGGAGGAATATAAGCTTGAGTATCTCATGGCATAAGATAAATGTTAAGAGGGGCTAAGAATAAAATCACCATTACTGCCTATTGCAGGCTCTCTCCCTGCACCTTCTTATCAAGGTGTGTGACAGGACATTGTCAGAGAGGATGGCTGGGTGGACTAATGCTGATTCAGTTTGGCCATTTCTGTGTTTTTCCCACTAGTCATTACTTACAACATCATACGAGATAACAGTCTCTTAGGTCAAGACACTGTAAATATTAATTCTCCATAAATGTTGTTCTGTTCAACACAAGTCAGATCTGAGTTTATAGAATGCTTTCTTTCTTCAGCCTCGGCTATTTTCCAATTTTCTGAGGGCAAGCAGCCCAGCAAACAGTACTTCAGACAATTCCTCATCTTTCTCCTTTTTCCAGAATGAAAATCCAAAAATACCAGTAATGGGGGCCAAAATAACACAGAAAAAGTGGGTGTTGTCACTTCTTGCCAAGTTTTTTGTAAATGTTTCTCTCCTTCCCTGTCCCAGAATAATAGCAGAACTTCCCAAAGAATCCACAAAATAAACCAGACTCTTTTCCATCCTCTGATCTAATTCAGAGTAGATGCTACAACGAAGATGCTGGAGAACAAGTACTATAAAGGGTATACTTTTTAGCTGACTATTAAGGTTTTATTCCTCATCTGTTAAGGTTGCAAGAAACTCTAGGGCAACTGGTAGGTCCTTGATGATACTCAGCTGTTATTCTTGTTATTTTTGTTTCTAGGGAATCAGTTGGGTTGATGCGAGTTGCTTTTCTTTTACTTGCTAGTGAGGAATCTCAGCTGGGCCATGAGTGGATAGGTTCTGTAGTTTAGGGCAGCCTGGAGTGAAATATTCTTAGGAAGAGCTGAAAAAACATGGGATGCAAGCTCCAGAGACTGATCCTAGGCTAGGGGTTCTCTGATCCATGCTTGCTTGTTCCTCCTCTAGCATCAGTGATATGATGAGAAGTAGTACGTGTGGTGAGGGGTTATGGTAGGCAATAAGATCTAGAAATCAGTGTTAAGCAGACAAGAGGTGGGACTAGAAACCAAGGCTGTGCTGGCAGGAAGAGTTAATACAACTGAAGGGCCACAGACCACTGCTGAAAAACAGGATCAGAAGCTTAAGACCGAAGGACAGGAAGAGGGACAGGAAGCAGGTTTTTAGAGCCGTAATCAGGATGTTACCTGCAGCTACAGAATACCTGTTTTGGTTTCTGCTGTACCAGAAGTGTGTGGCAACCACTGATGGGGTTCACCTGGTCAGTTCTTTGACTCACTGAATGCTGGTGACTGACTGCAGCTTCTGTCTCGAGCCACATGTGCTGTTGTTCTCTACAGGTTGTTCTTATTTTAACTGCAATTCTTGGGGTTACAGTGAATTCATTATTGTGAGAGTTTAAAGAGATTATTTCCCCCCCTCTTCCCCCCCAAGGTGTTTTTTATCAACAAGTCATTGAAGTTACACATGTTCATACATGTGATAGGAAAGAACAATTTTTTCATCAGTGGCTTTACTAGAGGAAGTTCTGCTGCCTGGATTTATGCATTCTAACGATATGAGATTGCTGCCTTCTGATCTGTCAGATCTACATGACTGATCTGTATAATGCAATGACCGTGTATGAACTGTGCCATGACACAATCAAAGAACTAATAATTGATTCCTTGAAACCATCTCTATGTGTGTGAATCATAGTGGGACTTGTGACTTCCCTGAAATGTTTTTTTTTTTCGAGGATCCCAATTGTGACCATTCCTCAAAGGTCAAGTAACTATAAAGTATTTCCAGGTCAATGACTGTCAGACTAGAATTCCCAAACCAGGGGGAGCAGCCACCCCGAACTGAGACATAGTCTGGAATCTGAGGACTGTGTCTGTGTAGGAAAAGAGCTTCTCAGTTCTTGTGCTTTTGCTTCTATTTTGATTGCTATTATAGTTTCATTTTTTATTTATTTTGGAAAGTGCAAAAGCTAGAAAATTTGATTCATGGAGTCCAGGCAATGTCTCATTGGAAGACTCCTGGAAAACCACGCTTGTTCAAGACAAACATGATGTTATTTCAGTAGCAGAATCCCTTTGTGAGCCTCCTGGAAACAAATGTTTTGCATGAGGTCTCAATTTTTCTTGTTCTGATTTAATTCGAACAAATTACCCTGCAGACCATGTTTGTGGTGAACTTTTTTTGAGAAAGCCTTTTCTTGGGCCGTGTTCAGAGTCAAGACTGAATCTGAGTAATGTTTAGAAGCTGCAGAGGTTGTAAGCCTGTGAACAGGTAGACGTATCGATCAGAGCAGTGTGCCTCAAGCTTTGAGGAGGGAGATCAGTGCCCTTTAGAGCTTCCAGCAGGTGTTTCCATCTGCTCTCCGAACTGTTGTACTCTCCATTGAAAAAATGTATGTTGACCTGGAACAGCAAAGCAGCTTGCTTTTCTTTCTTTAATTAGGTGATGATTTAAGATATTTATAGAAGGAAGAGGATAATTTGCTAAAGTAAAGCCAGTTGATAGTAGGGATGTTGAGGACCTCTTTCCATCTCTAGGGATCTTTTTCTGCCTTCTGGATCTGAACAGTCCCAAGTTTCTGGTTTCTTTAGTGCACGAGCAAAGACAGAAGGCTGGCTCCAAGTGTCAGGGAGGGAACTAAGACATAAATCCAAATGACCTTATTGGGACTTTGACACATTCGCTTTCCAGCTGATTGAGAACATAGCCATGAGAAGAACGTGCTTGGGAATTTTCCACCTGCCCATTTGACGTAGGAGAAGAAAGAAACCATTCATTTCCTGACAGCATGTCTGAAAACTGGAAATGGAATGGTTATTTAATGTGTTTGGGTTTTGGCAATCTGATTCATAGTTTTTGAATGCTTGTAGTTGCCAGTTCTTGATGCAATACATTTTTTTTTATTCCATGAATAAAAAGATGCAGCAGACAAATCTTCAGAGTGTCAGAGCACACTGTGGCCTATTCTCTGTTTTGATCTCCCTCTAATAGCACAATAAATAAAAGTATTTTGAGGTCTGTCCTCTTCCATCAAGCCTCTGGGAAAGAAAAAAGAAAGGGCAGAGGCAGCTGGGGGAGTGGAGAGATGGACAACTGAGCATGGAAAACTTTATGAAATTGCTCATGGGTTTCCTTTTCATGTGAAATATCCCTGAAATTTTCCCCATGACTCATTTCCTTCTTATTCCTTTTTAAGTCCATAATTTGGGCTTTTTTTTTTTTTAAAAGACAAGTTGGTAGCTTTTTCCTGCACAGTGTGACATGGATTTTGCAATATTCCGTGTTGAAGTTTTACTCTGTCTTCTGAGTGCTTGGACATTGTGGTCTATTATCCATAGGGACATATTCCCTCTTTTCTCTAACTTCTCTGTAGAGACCATTCACAAAGACGGGAGGCAAGAAATATACTTCCACAGAAAATGGATATTAATCAGGTCTATTGTGTGAGGGAAGAGGTGGTGGGAAGTAGGATGTTTTATTTTTAACAGATATCTGTCGATGCTTGCAAAGATCTTGTGATGAAAGAAGGTCCGTGAGGGAATTTATGGCTTCATAGCTTCTGGCTTGCAGTTTTCATTTCATGCCGATGTGTACTCCCTGCTGGATATAGACTGCTCTAGAACTCATTCCCTGAAATGCCACTTGCCATCTCCTAAGTTGTAAAGGCATCTCCTTTCTGGATTGAAAACGTGTGTGGCTTAGCTCCTTTTCGTTGTCCAGTGTGGGAGATGCGAAAGGTTGATAGAGTGCCAGAGTGTTTCATAAACCCGTAGTCTTTGCTGCTCGTAAATGGCACCCATAAATACTTGTGTTTACTGTGAATACATCTAACCTGACCAAATTCTTGGACATGCTTGGACAAAGCTCTACAATATAACTTCTCTTACAAGGGAAAAAACCCCAAGACTTTCAGGGTTCTTGTAGTACCTGTAAGATAGGGCTTACTTCTGTTGTAGAAATATCCACAAAAATGTGTTTCTCTAGTGCAGTTGGAGTTTAGTATAGCAACTGAATGTATTTGAAGCGTTGTAAACCCTTAAGGATCTCGGCAGCATTTCTTGGAATATCGGATTCCATAAAGGTTTGTATGATCAGGTCACGAAACTGTCTGAGTGCTCCCCGCAGCGTATTAAGGCCCCTCGTCTCCCCACCCCCTTCCAGGGTTCAGATAAACCGTATTATTTACGCGATCTGAGTATTTTGATAAGTCAAGTGATGTCCCTGGTGAAACAAATGGAAGTATTTAAATTCCAAATTATTAATTTACTGGAAAATAAAGCGTAAATACTGTAAAATTGCCTGCAGAGCATAAATCAGTTTTGATCTACGCGTTGGTAGTATCTTTGATTTGCATGAACACATACTACTTCTTCTGTAATGAGCTGTTTCCTTTTTTGAAACATATAAGCAACCAAATGGAGAGCCTTGAATTAGAAACATACCTGTCTGCTCTGCTCATAAGCAGTACAGTCCTCGTAATTTTGAAAATTTCATGGTTTAATGTCTTCATCCTTTATGAAAAAGGAGCTTATTTGGTAGAGAAATTAAGCTAACTTCTTAGCTAGGCTCTTTTTGTATCATTAATAGCATAATTTCTTCTAGTTGGATAAATTACTACATCTGAGGCAAGCTTGGTACTTTAAAGGGCGTCTTAAAAACAAACTGAAAACTGAAATCCAAAATGAGATTAAAGCAAAATAATGAAAAATATAAAACTACTCTTACATACCCTCCCACCCCAATATAACTAGAAAAATCTCCCCTGCATTAACTTACAGATATGACCTGATAGGATCTTGCAAATACAGAGAGAAAGCCGCAATCTCCTCAGCTGTGGCAGTGCTGGCTTTGTTACCCTTTCTAAAATGAAGTGAATTTTCCATCCAGGAATAAGTTGATGTATTGCAGCTTACTTTTGATTCTGCATTTCCATGTGTGAAAAGTAAATTCGTAGCTTGTTTTGGGGTATCAGCACATCTAAGTACCGATAGATGCTACTTGACTGTCTGTTCAACCAGACAGGAACCATGAGCAAAAGCTTTGCGATCTTCTCCTTATGTTCTTGTCTCTGAATGTACAAATAGATGTAAGGAGTAGTTGTTGAAAGGTCAACTTCTCTTAAGTTAGATGCATGCTCAGAAAGTCCCTTGTTAAACTAGGAAAACTCAATTTTTGGGCTTGGTCACTGTTTGCTCTTTTGAATTACAAATAGTCAAATGTGGCTATTCCTGAGCCAGGAGAAAAATTATCCACTGAACATAACTGTCGTGACAAAAGGAAAAAGATTTTTGGAGTCAAAGTGATACTTAAGATGTTACCACTGTGATGGCTGTACTAAATAGTCCATTATTAAGGACTAGTAGAGCCTAGTGTGGTATATATCTGTATATAAAGAGTGTATGGAGCAGGACGTTGGGGTGCTTATGGCATTAGAACATATTAGATTCTTGGGTCTATTAGAGGGTAATGGCTTACCCTCACACCCTAGTGAGTAGAGAATCTTTGTGTGCTTTGTATTTGCAGGTTACTTCATTTATAATTCCTTTTGAAAATAGAACTGTGAAACTGTCACGGCAGTGCTTGCCCAGTGTGCATCTGGCCTACAGTGGTCTTTGGATACATATGATTATATGAAAATTCAGTAGTGTTCATAATGTGTTTTCCTTGGCTGTTCCTGATATATCACTATTTTGTCCAGTTTATCTAAATGAAGACTGATGTTTCATGGTTAGCTTGCAATTCTATTTATAGAAACAAAATTACTATATCGGAATATGGGTCAATGCTTAATAATGGGATATGTGAGATATCTCATGCTGGTATTTTCAAACAGGGCAACCAACTGTTGTTCAATACCATTCCATAAACATTTAATCAAATGACCTAATGGTATCTTCTGGCTTTTAACTTTGAGGAGGACAAGCCCACAACAACTAAAATAGCACCTCAATTTAACATAGTTTTTCCCAACTGGCGGCGTTAATGGAAGGATCTTTTTTCGTATGTCTAAATCAGCAGGATCAAATTGAAAGAAAACTGAAGAGGGAGCTATTTGGCAGAAGCAATTCATCTGACAAATATGTTTTTTTCAGTCACTGAAGTTTATTATGGCTCTGCATGTTTAGTCACTTTTTGTATGTAAAGAGAGAAATGGTAATTTTACTGTCACTTTTTATCCTTTTCATATGTCAGTGAGTCTGATGACCTGGCTCTTGAACTGAACTCTAAAACACCTTGAAAGAGCTAAACTTCATTACTTGCTGAAATTCTGTTTAGAAATCCTGGAATAGTTGCATGTTCTTGAAGTAAATCTTTTATTCCTACCAGGAAACTCCTCCAGTGCATTTTGTACATTGTACTTCACTTCCTTTTCTCAGAAGAAGAACTTGAAAAAATATTGCCTGCATAGTCATTTCCATTTGGAGGGTTCTCATGTCACAAAGATGTGGGGAGGGTGAGGCATTCCTGAGGTTAAGTGTCTCTTTTGCTTTTCCTACTGTGATTGCAAATTTACCTAGAAGATCTAAAATATTAACTCCCTGTAGATCAAGCCTCCAGGAAAATAAGCTGTGTGTGTATTTGCTGCTTCACAGGGAGAGAATGTGAAGTTTTCTTTCGTGAAATTATTACAGGATGAGCCTACTGAACGGAGGGAGATGGGATGTGGAATGAGGGGAATAATTCCAGTGACCCAACTTAAGGTACTTATGTAAATGCCTAAAATGAAATGAAGGAAATCCTTTGATGGATTGGTACTAGGCTTGGCAAATGCAAAATTGCATAAGGTAGTTTTGATCCAGGATTTTAAAAAGTCTGTACTACTTTGCTGGTAGGAAGCAGAAGGCAGCTAATTTCTTTTCAATTTAATCTTTTCTCTAAAAGGTTCAGAAGAAAAAACAAACAACCAAACCCTTACTCCAAAAACACAGTATTGTATTGTAATACACATACAAAAGAGGTGAAAGCTGACTTATAAGGCAATTCTTAAAAGTACTTTACTATCTGTCTAAGCTAAAACACTTGAAGAAATGTGCTGCTTTACATAAGCAGGTCTCGCTGTGGAAGCTGCTTGTGGTTTAATGTTTCATCACAATAATGGCAGCTTATACGTGCTGCCAAGAGACCATTACTTTTTCTTCTTGTGCTCAGGCCCTTCCAGTGAAATATCTTTAAGGTGAGAAAATGCATATTTAACAGAACCTGTCATCACTGCCTATGCAGTGAGAGAGCTTTGTGTGAACTTCTTACCCCTTTCCACCAAGCGTAATTGCTGGTGATTTTGTGGAGCAAAGTTTAATAAGAAAAAAAAAGAAAACAAAAAAGGATAAAATAAAACTAAGTACTAGAATCAGATGTGATTTACAAAGAGAGGTTTTAAAAATGGCTTATGTAAATAATAAAGGTTATGTGATTGTAAATACTGTAGTATTCTACAAAAAGCGTTTTGCTTTCTGCAAGGAAATCAGTGGGAATGTTCATCTGATGTTGTTAGAAAATAGGTTGTTCTGTAATAAAAACTGATTTTTTTTATTTTTATCCCTTAATGGTATTCCTTTCAAAGAACCAACTGCAGCTTTGCCTCCACATCCTTTGGGATGGGAATATATCAAAGAGCAGCACATGCTGGGACTAGTGCTGGGCTAGAGATGCGCTGTTTGACCAGACAGATGCTTCCAAACAGAGTTTATGTGGTTATTTCACTGTTTTTGTATTACATTACTGATGAAGGTTGGGGAGAATCTAAAAATGCTGTGTTTGGTGACTATTGCTAGCTTACTTGTTACAATGGAAATTAGCAAAGGTGTCACTTCTGAGGTTTTGCCTGTTTCCAATTCTCTATAGCAAAAAAACCCCCCAAACAAACAAATTAAAAGAAAACTTTGATTGCATAGTAATTATGGGTAGTAATATCTTCATTAAAACCTGAATTTGCTGTATGCATTGCCCATAAGACTTTTCTAAATATTGATGAAGAAGGTTGTTTGCATTTCTTGATGTGCAAATCTAGGACAGAGGGAAAGTAAAGACTTGAAGAATTGTTTCATGAACATTTGTCTTCAGTTTTCTTTCCTGAATACTCTGTTCTGAAGATTTCATCAATGCATCAAAGTTAGTAGTCGGATTTAATTGCTCAGCAGTCCTTGACATCAGTTAGTCCAGTGATTGATTCTTCTTGCTGGCATTATTTTAATGATATATCTGTTTGATCACAAAAGAAGAGAGCTTCTTAAAGTTCTTGTGAAAGCTTCTTTTCTTAGTGTAATGGTTCAGTAAAATGTTCAGCTGTGGCTGAATTGGAGAGGAAACACACGTTGTTGTAGCTTGTTGGAAAAAAAATCCAATATAATAAATCTTAGCTGTTGTTGAAAACTCGGTGCTCAGCAGGAATCCATGTTTCCTCAAGTTGTTTTCAAATTTACTCCTTACTGCGTTTTGAAAACTCTTTTACAACCATCTTTACGCTTCCTTCCGCGAGTTAGACAAGGGTTCTTGGGAAAGATGGGCGGTGGAAAATTCAGGCTCATTTACGCCTGAGTCAGTGCATTAATCTTCGGGGTTGTAATTTGTTTCAAATTGTCTTTGTTAGAAGGCACGTTGTTTTGCCTTGCTCAACTGGAATACAGGGCTTTCCAATAGCTCTAGGCTTCCTCTTTGACACTGTGTTCTTTTATTCCCAAGGCTGTGTTGTTTTGGTTCTTTCTGTCCTCTCTCTCAGGCTGTTAATCTGCAACAACAGCAGGAGCAGGTGAAAATGATTTGTATGAGAAGAAAATTTTGAATGTTAAGCAACTTTACATAAAATTAAAAATTATATGTTTTAGCCTTGGGAAAAAAATGGGCTTATTGTAAATTATTTATGTTAATCCGAGTATATAACTGATACTATAGCAGCCAGGGATTTTTCTCACAGTGTATTTGTAGATACCATAGTAGAAGTTGCAAACTTTTGCCTTCTATTTAAGCTATGACAAATGTATTATTAATCTTTAAATTAAGCAGTGTAATGCTTTGTGCATTTCTCTGGAGGGCTTTTAGGGCCAACTGCATATTAAGAGCTACCCTCATGGAAAGCCAGTGCTCTTACATAAATTCATATCAAAGCACGTACTTAGTACGTTAGTGTTAAGAGTGGAAGCACTCACAAGCGTCCACATGTTCCCCTGTGAAAGTTGGAGTTGTTAACTTTAATCACAGCTAACTTTTTCAGAAGTGTTACTGCCTCAGTTGTTCAAGGTGGGCCTGCTGAGGGGAGAAGCCAGAACTGTGAAGGGCAGGACCTTATTTGTCACTGGGGCTCTTATTTTAGTGAATTAGGTTTAACACCCCGTATGAGTTGAGACATACGGGAGTGAGTGCATCCATATTTGGTGCCTCCACTAGAATAGGAACTCCCATACTATTCATTCTGCCCAAGAGCTTGGAAAGCAGCATCCCTGCTTGTCGTCTTGGTTTTATACCTCTGGGAAAGATGGGAAGTTGACCCAACTGCCAGTTAATTCATAACATTTTAGTAAAGGGTTGGAACAATTTTACTGTCCCTTGTTTGATGAAGATTATGTTACTGCAGTTTCTCTGAATAGTTTCCATGTTTTTGTTGGTATTTTCTTACGAGACCATAAAGGAATGGTTTTAATAGGCTCCAAGTGAGACTGTATAATATCAGGTCTTTGGTTCTTGTATTGCATCATTTCCTATCACTACTCTTCCTCTTATCAAGAGCTTGTCCAGCTGTTTGCTTGATGTTCATACTTGCTGGCAACAAAAATATCCGATACTGAGATGTTCAGTTCTGAAATAAGATAGTTGTCTCTTCCTTGCTCAGATGAAAATGTCACGTAACTCTGGAACAAAAAAATATTTCATTGTCAATGCTGTTATTTTAATGCTGGTGTTTCCGTGTTCAACTTTGTGTTTTTTCTTAACTTCAGCATACCAGAGGTGGACTCATTTTCTTGAGGCTGTAGTGTTTGGATGCATAGTGTCCCAGTAAGTAAAAGCATACTGTCCTTTGGTTATTTGGAATCACACTGAGAGTTTCAGCAATGTGTTTACTTTCAGAAAACACAGGGAGAGAATCCTCAGGGTGAGGAGGAGGAGAGGGAAGTGGAATGTCATAAGCATCTATTTTTTACAACTCCATGATTTATAATTTCCCCAGTAAAAATATCACCTCCACAATGCCCACTGCAGTGAACTCATTAAATGCATTTCAAGAGCTGTGATTCCATTTGAGAATTCTTCTATAAATGCAGCTAGAAAGATGTATGTGCTGCTTTCTCATATGTATACTTAGCCAGTTGCCCAGTTACTTCACTTATTAATGAGCATATTTTTGATCTTGAAGGTAAGTTTTTCTCGCTTCTGTGGCTGTGATATTAGTATGCTGATCAGAAAGAGCAGATTCTTTCCAGGAATTCTGTGTTTTTGTATAATCTTTTTCCTGAAAGGTCATGGCACTGGGTAAAAGGGGAAACACATGACAGGGTGTGTTCCCAGTTGGAAATAACTGAGAGAATGCTAGATCTTAGAGATTCTTCTAGAAAGAGAGGGGGGAAAAAATTCTTACAATGAATTGCTTGGTCATTACCTCTAAATCTTTCTGGCCCTAAAGAAAAATCTACATACAGCTGATGCTGAGCCTGTTTCATGACTATAGAAACTGCTATGAGAAGATTCCCGATTTGGATATTTCTGGATAATATCTTCCTTTTTTTGGATAGGGTTTACCTAGTGCAAAGATTGACTCATTGCATTTCCTCCTAGAATTCTTTTTCATTGTTAATTATTTTAAGGGTAAGAGTAGATACCAATAAATAATGTTCTCAAGACTATTTCTACTCTGTCACCTGTCTCCTTTATTTTCCACGTGACAGTTTTGGTGTAGGGTTTTGTCTTTTGGCCTCTCCATCTGTAGGTGCGAGCAACGTAGTTTTCTGAATGATCCAAACAATTTTTTGCTTCAAGATCACAGTCTTTTAAAAGTTGTTCTGTCTTTTTGTTCCTTTCCCCTATCACTTTGCTTCCAAGGGACTTTCATAGCAATATCAGTGGTACTGAGTAAGAGACTGGAAGGGGTCAGTTGGTCTGTAACAATGCCCCGTAGTGTGTGCTGGGAGGCTCTTTAGTTCTTGTGAGGATTTCCTTCTTTCCTCCCTGTTCTTGTTAAACCAGAGGATTGCTCGCGTGTGTAGTCCCTGAATAGCTAAAATAGATTATTTTCCTGACTAGGTCACTTGCTGTTCTGTAATTATTTCATGGATACTTTGTTCTTGGACTGCCCTGCATCTATGTGTCTGCCACAGCATGTCTGTCTAATGAATCTGCAACTGCCAAATCTATTTGCAGCCGACTTGAAACTCATTCTTACTGTAACATTCACTTGGTCTTTGTGATGGGAAATACACCTATTAAACCACTTTTAATTATTTTTACAAGCTCCTTTCAGTTCTGGCAAACTTTATTAGAAACTGAATTTCTGTTTCAAACAAGCTACTATTTTACATAATAAAAAGCTAGAAATCTTGGTCTTAGATGTTGTTGCTTTTTTCGGTTTGTCTGGCAGCTTAGTAAAGTATTGCATAAGCACTGGCAGACAACTTCCCTGGTTGCCTCAACATTGATTTACTTTATTTAGCTGCTTGTACTGGTAATTTGTTATAGGCTAAAATGACCTTGATAAATCTTCATGCAAAATATTTTGTTATTCATTTGTCAATAACACTGGATCCTTTGCAGGTAAATGCAAAAAAATTTGCAAGTAAGGATTAAATGGTCGCTCATATCTTTCTAGGTGTTTGAGCGACCAAAGCCATTCAGGTTTAACAGGGAACATGAGTTGCTTTATTATACTGTATTGGTAAAACATTTTCTGGCTTTGAGAGCATGTAAGTTTGAAGAAAAATGTTGTGGGTTTCATAGAATCAGATTCAGTAGCCCTGTCACCATGTCTGCATCATCCTGCTGCTGCGCACAGGCTGAGTCCCTGCTGAGACATGGAGTTGTATTAGCTCAAGTACAGATGGACCAACTCAGTTCTGCATCTTCCCAGGCAAAGCTTGAATCTATGCACAGCACCATGCAGGTGGTTTACACTGCGAAATGCAGTGCTCTGTTGGAAATGGCTTTGAAGACGTGGATCCACTTGAAGCCCTGGGGACGTCCCTTTGGAGTCCTGTCAGAGGAGAGAAGCTTCCCATTGTGGCTGGTGGAACGAAAGTATTACGGAGTTGAAGATGGGGTTAAAGCTACACTTCTTAGCCGTGGTTTGTGGTGTAACCTTAGAAATATCGAGATACGCTGGTGACTGATCCTACTGGTGAGCTCGGCAAATGAGGTTTGAAGGCTGTTGTCTAGAACACTCTGAAAAGCACAGCAGAACTTCCTCTCTTACTGTAAGGTCTTGAAGTAGAAATTTTATTAGTTAATAGCGGGACAGTAGTTTGGCAACATGTGAGTTTTGACTATAATGCTTTAGATGTTGATGTACATCACGACATAATTGATTGAAAACAGGATTTCATGTCCGGAAATGGAGTAAATGCAAATAAACTCTTTCTGCTGCTTCCAGTGGGAATGAAACGTTTGTCAATTTTCTACAAAACTACTGCATTTTTTCTTCTTTTGCTTCAGAGCCTCCCAGGTAACTGATCTGTTGTTTCTTCTATGCTTACCTTGGAAAGCAGCCAGCCTGTAAGCACAACTTGTGGAAAACTACAATTTATGTGGCTTTTAAAGTTGTTATAAACTTGTGATACTTGCTGATGTGTAAGTATGCCTCAGCGCTGTGTATTCCTGACACAAAGACAGCCCTGCAAAATTTCAAGTTCTCAAATGGAATTTTCCAATTAAATGGCTGGAACGTTTTTAATGTTATTTGCAAATGGTTTTTTTCTTTGATACTTGTTTTGGAAATGCATTTTACAAAGCCTGAGGCAGTTGCACAGGCTCAGTGGCTTGGCTGAGGTTTATGCCATTGATAACAGCAATTTATCTTCATTATTATTTAAAAAAATAAGTAACACAAATTTGTCTGTGGACAGTGTTTTCCATTTCCCACCTAAGTACTGTTGAACCAGAATTACTTACATGGTAGGGAAATGAAGACAAGTGTCCAGTCTTTCTTTTTAGCCTTTTACCAATTCTGAGAGTAGATAAAATTCGTAATCTGATCTTGGAATTGATTACAGGTGGAGACTCACTGGCTCCAGTAAGTTTTCTGTTGGGGACCTGCTGAACTTTAATAGCATGTAACATGCTACTGAGAAAAGGTATAAAGCAGTTTAGCAACTGCTTTTGCTTTACAGGTGATGCTTGTCGTAGCATAAAAGATACTAAAAGAAAAAGGCTGTGCTGGTTAGAAAAACCCCAACTATACTGTAGTATTACGCAGAATCAAATTCATTTGTACCACACGTTATAACTGGAAAAGGATGAATTGTTTGTGTTAATATAATCTGTTCTAGAAATGAGAGAGCTTTTTGTAAAGGATGGCCACAGATACAAAGATTTCAGTGGAATTTTTTTAAGTTGAGTAGCTTGCTTAGGGCTTCTGGAAGTCTGCTTTTACATCCACCCTCTGTATTTTTGTAATTGCACTCTTTGAATAATACGAGTCAGCGCAGGCTTTCTGTCATGCTGTTAGTGATGGTCAGTGGTTTTCGTAGCTTGTTGAACAGGCTGTATGAGTTTTGCTCATACACCTCTCCTGCATTTCTTTTGAGTTAAGTTGATGAGAAAATTCTGTCAAGATGAGGGTAGAAAAGCCATTAGAAGTTTCATGGATGCATCCTTCCGTGAGTGTGATTTTGGTTCAGTGCCAGTGGTAGATATTTAAAGATACTCCACTGAACACTACTAGTTTTGTATTTGAGTAACTGTTCTTCAGCATTGGAGTCCTTTATTTCTGTTCCCCAGCTGAGGATTAGATTGTGAAATAGGTACTTCTGAAGTTATAAGTGCCACCCCTTCCCATGAAGAATAGCTCTGAACAAAGATGTTGGGGTGCTCTTATGCAGGGGAAAAAATAAATTTGATTTATTGGTTTGTTTGTAACATCTCGAATTACAAAGTAGAACATTTTATCTGTTTTTCATAATTTTCACTTGGATTTGTTATCCATCCGTGTTGGTCAGGTTTTTAGTCTGCTGTAGACTCTGAAAACCAGAGGACTTAGATTTACCAGCTGTTGATCACATGTAACTTTGTTGAAAAACAGACTGGGCCTGGAGCTGACCTGCAGGTTTTGCGTAAAGTATCTAACAAACCCCCCAAACTGACCACTGTTCCACGTTTGTCACAAGGTTATGGAGGTTTTTTCTTTTTATTCTGAGGCAGGGGATGGGGGGAATAAAACAGCAATTCTTTGTCTGCCAAACCTATTTTTGTTGACTTGTTAACCAGGGCATTCTTTTTATATTGGTTGCTGTTCAGTACAGGCTTGTGAGGTCTCAGTAACTTGATGGATACTGCAGAGAACAACTGTATGCATGGAAAGGTCTGAAGAATTAATTCAAAATTATTTGTGTCTATGCAATAAGCATAATAAAAGAGTAAGGCAGCTTTTGGTAGAAAAAGCTCTTGTGCAGTTCTTCCTACAGCAGCTCAAATTTGTCAATTCATCTAAGTTTTCTGATTGTAGTAAGGAATAGAAGCAAGCTACTTTTCCATAAATCATTGGGTTTTTTTCAGGAAGCAGCTGTAGCTATTGCATGATACTCTCTTACAAATGATTTCAAATACCTTAGCTCATGCTCTCATTCAGGCTTTATTGGTCTAATGGTTGTCTGGAGCAACAGTGCAAAGAGTACAGGTAAGCGAGGGTGAAAAAGCATCAGACTGATTTGATGTTCGTACCCTGACTGAATTACCTGCTTACAGTATCTAAAGGCTGTACTGCAAAGGATCTCAGCCAGGCTTTTTGCATTTGGAAAGACACAATTACTTGTAAGAGCAAATTCAATATTCTGTTAAATTTTTTATTGAATTATAATAGTCAGATTAAGTCTTGGCAAATAGAAGAGAAAATAAGTTGTAAGATGCAGCAATAATCATATTTTATTGGTAATATTTACGGAAATTGCTCATTAAGTATTGTACTTTTTATTTTGGGCATGTGTAAGCTAATATCTGCTATACTGTTATAGAGGGTCAGGGGTGTGGCTTGTGATGATTATTACCTCTTATTGCCCTATCCTGTATTGTTTTGTCATACATGTGTCTTTTAAGGTTTTTAAATGCAAGAACTAAATAAAAAGGAAGTGGTTTTAATGGTCAAGTGACTGTTTCTTCTCTTATTTTTTTTCTGATAGTGATCTGTGCCATATTTGTTTGTTCCTTAAAATACTGATGTGCCCAAGAGAAGGATCAGAGGTAAACTGTAGTTCACAGAGGCGGACCTCAACAGAGAGGTCTGTTGAGACGTATGGAGCTTCTTGTCTGTATTGCGTGGGCTAATGATTAGAGGGGATATCTCTGCAATTAATAATTCAGCTTTCTCCTGTCATTGCTTCCCCTATAACCTCTGCTATCTCTGCAGTTCTTTTAACTGAGGTACAAGTGAGAAGAGATGGGGTAAGTTTTAGATCTGGAAATACAATGCAGTCAGTCAACAAAAGCTTGCTGTGAACAAATTTCATTTTAAATATGGTACTACATAGAAACTAGTTTCTTGCTCTAGTGAATTGATAGAAATTTTCTTTTAAATACTGATATGGAAGACAGCATAAAATACTCAAATAGAAAAGTGTGGTGATTTTGTTGAGCTTGAGACGTTCTGCTTGGATGTGTCATTTCCTCTGAAATTTTGTCTGCCTGGCTGATGTTTTGTCACTTGGCCACCTGCTCAGTTGTTGCTGAGACCCCTTCTTATTTGCCTCACAAGCTGGGAAGGGCTGTCCCTCTGCCTGCTCACTCCCCTGTCTAGATGATTTTGCTTAGGCACCTTAAAAAGCAGTGAACAAGTAAAAGTTCGAGTCATTCATTTGATGGCTTGTTTAATAGACACCGAGGAGGTTAGCAGGTTTTGTTCCCCTCTTGCCTACCTCCATGGAGTTCAATTCACTCTGATCAAAGGTTTTAAAAATTGTATCTTCTGATTTGGGAATTACTTTTCAAAATGCAAAGTTGAATATGGGAGCTGGAATTTCCAGCTCACCTCTTCCATTTACCATGCTTAGAAGAAATGCATAAGTAAGTGGAGTCAGTTTATAGTTAACTGGTTGCTTTCTGTGCAGAACTGTTAGAAAAGTCATAATTGTTTGTCTGTTTGAGTTTCTGCTTGATTTTAATTGAAGATAACATTTACCTTTTCCATTAGTAATTGAATGAAAGAAGCATTAAATCCAGTGCCTAGAAATCCCCATTCAGTTTTTGAAGGCTAATGAACAGTTTTATTGCCTGTGCTGATTGAATGGAAACACGCTGACCAGTAATAATACACTCCTGATTTATTGGCACTGAAGAGCATTTCTTATTTTTTTCAGTGGTTAAATAAAACCTGATTTGCTCACTTCATAGTACTAAGCCTTTAAAAATCTCTCTAGTAATCAGGCAGCTGGCTCTGTTTGTCAGGTAGTATTGCTTAATGCCATGCTGCGGTTAAAATCTTGTTATACATTGAGCCTGGAAGGCAAATTAACCTGTTTGTAAAAGAACTTCGAATTAGCCAGGAGCTGTTAAGGAAACGTGAATCCTATGGTGAGTCCTGACTCCTCTGAAATTTCTTGACCTTTAAGTTTTGGACTTTTTTGTTTCTTAGGAGATAAACTTATTTTGCATCCTTTGCCCACTTACAAGCCATAGAAGCAGCTGTGAAAAAAAAAAAGTCTTGATGTAGAGAACAGGCTGTTTAAAACCTTTTGAAATCATCATCACAATAAGCTGTGGTTTGTCTGTCCTTCCAACTGTACCTTCAGTAAAAGTATTTAGACATAAGGCAAAACAAGCCAAAATCCTATCACGGGAAGGTGCATTTACTTTATGTTACTATGCAAACATTTTGTTTGTATAGAATATTGATATAATTTTAAGAAAATATTCTAATAAATATGAAGTTTACAAAAACTGTTTGGGAAAGTAATTTGTCCCATTGTAGCCAAGAATTTTTAAAATCAACTGAAATAGACAGCAGAAATTGTATTTTAAGAATTATTGTTTCCAGTTACCTGGAGACTGAGCATGTTTTCCTTCTGCTATGGCAACGAGAACATGTGAAGTACAGTACCCCAATAACTTGGAGTTCTGCCATGAAATAGATGAAGAACTACAAGCCCAGTGTGAGGGTGCTGTCTTTCTCACTGTTTGCAGCTTTCAGTCTGAATTGTAAAATAATTTTGAGTGTTTCTCCACAGCTCTGACACACACAGCAAATGGAAAGCGGTTTTAAAGATACGTAAAGGCCATCATACATGCTAAATCCAGTGTTGAGAGTGATTGCTGGATTAGAAAGAGATAGTTGCCAGCAGCAGTAATAGAATACTTCTGTACTTAAAAAATACTTGGGTTCTGTTCAGGCTTCCTGTTGAATCCTTTAATTCATTTCTTGGGTGTCTCATCGCTGACATGAGTCAGCTCCAATTTTCTTTGTTTTGAGATTTTTCACATTTGTTTTTGATCGTTTTACAAGTCTTCATTAAGTACTTTTTCTGCTTTGAGATTATTTGGCTGTTTTTTAATCATGTTTTGAAATTGCAGGCATGTATTTTGCATTGATTTGTAGCTGTTACTTCTCTTGTTGAATGCAGATGTTAGATTTGGGGTGGCTGACATATCTTAGAGGCAGTTTGTTTCTAAGGTAGGTGTTTAAGGGGCTGATGGATGCTAAAGGATGATGATAGAGTCAGTTCCCTGTTGTCTTTGGTGGTAGGTTTCTGCAATGGTAAACAGCCCTTGCAGTGCCAACACGAGTTGACAGGGGTTTGCAGAGCATGGCCTGGCCTAGCAGGACCCGACAGCTGAGCCCACTTGCCAACCCTGCAGTCCTCAGCACTGTGGCTTCCCTTTCCAGGAGGGCCCCTTGGAGCCTGCTGCTCTTCACCTGCCCAAACAAGCTGGTATTGCAGGAGGATGGAATGGGGGGATCAAGGGAAGGGTATTATAGTGTCTGGATGGGAGATGTGGGATTCACGGCTGGCAGAAGGGTTGCTTTTGGAAAGAGGAAAAGCTGAGGATACAGAGCTGAGACAGGCAGGGGAGGGTTTGTTAGGCAAGTTGCAGCGCTGTATGAACATGGCTGTACTGCTTCAGAGGTGGGGCAATTGCCAAACTTATACTGAAGCTTTGGTAGGACACAAAGTTGTAACTATTTTGTCTGCCCAGAGCTGGCTCTGCAAAGTTTACAGACTTGTGCACTGTACTCCCAGCCAAGGAGCTGCTTTGTCTCTGTGCACCGCTTCAATTAGAGAGCGCACACAGCTTCAGCAGTGCACATGGGCTGGTGGGTGTGTCAGATCCATCCTGGGGCTTCAGCCTCCTCTCAGCCCTCCCTGTGTAGAACAACACTTTTGCTGGCCAGCCCAGGGCATGTGCTCTTGGCAGCCAAGGTGCCCAGCAGCACCTTGGGTGATGACTATCCATTCTCGACTGTTGGCTAAAATGAGAGTATATGTAAACGTTTCTCAACTGACATGTGTAGGCAGATGTATTTTAAATCATGTAAACTATTGTCCCGGCTGTAACTCCACCATGTGAACCCACAAATGAAAACAAATGGGTTGAGTGTATTAACAGTTTGACCTTTTTACTAAAATGAGCTTGCTGTACTGTTTTCAGAAAACCAGCTGGATGGTTACTCTTTGCTGTAAGTTCTTCACATTATCACAGGCTTCTCAGCTCGCAGTTTTGCTCAAATTCATTCAGAGGGAGTTGTTTTTCTGTTCTCATACCTCTTAGCATGGTAGGTTCTTTATTGTGTGGTGGAGGTAATTCGGAGGCAAAGTCTACCCATTATTCTAGATAAATGCATATGTACATATGTAAAGATCTATAATGCATTATATAGAAGCAATAAGTGAAATGTGGTATATATCACACTAAAAATTTGGCTTCAAGAGTGATAAATGGCATCAATTGAAAACACACGTAGTATCTTTTGTGTCTAGAAATTAACACCACAGTGTTCAGCCCACTGGAATGCAGTATAACTCGCATATATATATACTGTAATGATAAAGAAAGTACTGCTGGAGTGCTGGTTGAAGAAGAGAAAATTCAGAACTTTATCAGGTCTTTTCCATAGCTCAGATACCTTCAACTAAAACTAAAAGCGAATGTTTGTGAGAGTCTTTCACATAAAAAAAAAAAGGTATTTTTCCTTAAATCTTTGGCTCTGTGCAATACTCTGAGGAAAGGACCAGTGTGAACTGTGAAAAGGGCAGCCTATAATGACCCACATTGCTTTCCTAGGAGTCTGAGCTCTGTGGTTACCTGTGTGCAGTACTCAGGTATTTGGGACGGGAGTGTCACCTCCGTGTTGTCCGCGGCCTGTTGGAGCCGGGGTGTCTGCCTGGGGAAGGTCATTGCGTCTGACTGATGACCAAAGGCTCTGAGCAGCCTTGCAGAGGACCAGAGTAGGTGGCTAAAGCTTAAAACACTCATGTTCTCTGACTGCTTGTGGTCTTTCATAGAATCATAGAATATCCTGAGTTGGAAGGGATCCATCAGGATCATCGAGTCCAACTCCTGGCCCTGCACAGGACACCCCAAGAATCACAGCATGTACTTGAGAGCACTGTGCCTACGTGTTTCCAGTTGTTTTCCAGTGTCTTCCTCAAAAAATGCCTGATTAGGTCAAGCACATTGAATTTTAAACCTCTCTACTGCCTTTTGCAGTAGGTCTCAAATCTTGATGTCAGGAGAAGGCTTTTTCTTATGGTCTTGCTGCAACTTATGTTTGGGGATTTTATTCCCTTTTTGCTGTTTCCGTTTTCCTTTTGGTTTGTGTTTTGGGGGTTTTTTTGTCCTCTTCTGCCTTTATTTTGAACTTTCCCCACAGAGGTTGCAATAACAAATACAAGAAGGCAGTTGGAATGTTGTTACTTCAGTGCATTGCTCTTCAAGGGTCCCTTGATGTGTCAGAATTGGTCCTGCTTGTGCATATGTGCAGACATATGGTTATTTAGTTCCTGCTTTTGGTAGAAAAGCAAGGGCTCTGTACTCCAGGATGTTAATAATATGTATTTGTTTGAATTCAAATTTCATTGTGTTAAAATCTTTCTGATAAAGCTGCCAGCAAACATTTGTATTTAATGTTACTTGTTTTACTATGTTGCAAAAGTCGAGTTAAATACAGCTTCCTATATCCTTGCATTAACAAGTTTGCATGGCCTCTTCTCTCGGTCTTTCTCCAAGTATGGTACAGTTTAGGAAATTGTTTAAACCTAAAAGTACCTCAAAATAGAGCTACTTTCTTGTTACTTGTCAACATGAAGTAGCAGAAGCAAGTTTGTGTGCTAGCAACACTAGCGTTGCCACTTCTTGACTTTCAAATACTTTGCTGTGCAAACATTGCTATGGACATTGCACAAAACCATACTTGAGATAAATCATGTATGTTACAGTACATAAGGCTTAACGGACTACTTTTCCATTGCTCATTTTAAAATTAAAACCACCAGCTTCCTGTTTGTCTTGTCCTGAAGTCCTGTCTAACTGAGCTCTTACAAATTCTAAAATAGCCTGTCAAAAAAGGAATCCAGTAAAGTGACTAAAAAGTGACTTCTACTTAACCTTTGATTTTATAAACAATTGGCTGAGTCCTAAATAGACAAAAACAGTCTATTTTTGGGCCCTAATTTAGAGAATTGATATTTCCACATTTGCTTTGTCATAGCTGGTAGTAGTTGCTAAATTGTGAAAGCTTGTAGCTATTACAAATGCTTGGAGGATTGCTGAGTGTTCTGCTGTAATGCATTAAGAAGCTCAGTGTACTGTACATTTCAATTTATAATAAGGGATCTAGCTGATAGCACAGACACTGAAATATTTCAAGTCTAGACTACTACCTTGAAAACCGAAGGCTGTTGGCTTTTTGGTGCAGTAAGTTGGAAAATAACTGATAAGGACAGTTGAAGTACGTCAGACTTCAAAAAGTGATGAGTTCTCTCAGGCAGGCTGGATTGGGAGGCTTCAGCCACTGCTTGCCTGCCCTGTTGGGATGAAAAGGGGACTGGCATCTGAAATGGCTGGTCAGGCTCGTCAGGTTTGAGTGGTTTATGATGGAGGTCACACACAGACCCTTGTTAAGTGGGGAAGATGAGTTTCTGCAACACTATGTTTAGCAAAGTTTCCTGTCGTTAGAAAAATGGTAACATTAGTACTTCATCAGTGACAAAGATAATGGCTGAAAAGTTTAATGTAGCTGATGTTCTCTTATATAGCTCTTTTGTACCTTTGGATAATAAAAATAGCTTGCTGAGAATTTTTGAGTGTAACTACATTTTGTAATAAGTGGAGGAAATTATGATGTAGCCGATACTTTTATGGCCCCTTTAATATCCCAATTCACCTTACAAATCACTGTGTTTATGAAGTCCTTTTCCTACTGCTGCCTGTGAAGTAGAACATTTTGATTGTGTTTACTGTCATCATGTGTTGTTAGCTGTGGAAAAAAAGGGGGAATATTACTTCAAACTGGGCTTACAGACTTGAAGAATTATGTAACTTCAGTTTGTCTCTCTAACATAATGCCAACTTTCTTTTTCAGAGCCATGGTGTCATGGAAAGGGATATACTTTGTACTTGCACTATTCTTGGGAAGTTTCTTTGGAAGTATATTCATGCTCGGTCCTTTTCTACCTTTGATGTTCATCTCCCCGGCCTGGTATCGCTGGATCACCGACTGCATTGTGGCCACTTGGCTCACGCTCCCAGTGGTAAGTTGCAGTGTGAGCCAAGTGCTGGGCAACCATCTGTAATCCCACCATTTAATTTGCCCACTAACACTTTTGATTTTATTTTTTTTTAAAGTTATTTACGCTTTTTGTCAAAACAAGCCCTAACACTCTTACTATCTGTGGAAACTTGGGGTTTAGCTCGGTGTTGCAAACTCTGTGCCTGTTTACAGTCCCTCTCTTCTTCCACAGTTTAATTTATATGTAAGCTAATGCTTAATTTTATGCTTGAAAAGGCCTTTTTGTCACATCTTCATCTAGTGTCACTCAGATGCAGAGAAGAGTAGGTGAAATACTAGTAAACAGAAGGATTTTTTTAAATTTTTTTTTTAATTGCAAACTTTGTGAGTTGTCTTGTAAACTCTTTATTTGTACTTTGCTCCAATTATCTCATTAGGAAAATTATCCACTGTCTTGGACGCCGTTGCCAACCTTCACGGTTCTGTTACTTAATACTCTTAGAATTTAGTCCTTGTAGTTGAATTAGAGATAAATGGTTTCAAGTGAAAAAGAAGAGCTTCACCTGCATCAACTTTATAACTGTATGAATTTGGAAATAAACAACAAAGCTCTTGCCTGAAATGTTCCAGAAGAAAGATGGTATGAATGGAAGAGGATCTTTCTTCCTCTGTTCTCTAAAAGCCAAGGGACTTTGCTCCTCTAAACCATTGAAGATTTGTTTCACTTTCTGAAGTAAAATGCCATTTTGGTATGCAGAAGTATGTATCTTGTGGCATAAAAGAAGTTTTATCTTTGTTACTTATCAGAAAAGGAATCTCAGAAAGATTTTGCACCCAACCTTTTTGAGGCCCTGGCCTTCTCTGCTTTAGTTTTCTGTCCTTACACTTACTCCATTCTTAGTCAGGAAAAGCAGGTTCTTGGTTTGCATCTCCAGTCAATAAAGTGCTGTTGTACCAGTTGGACTCCAGCAGGGAAACTCTGACCCTGACCTCTGTGATGTAAGAAATTTCCACCTTCCTCACTCTGCTATCCCATTTTATTTCCTTTCTAGGAGAGTCAGCAGGACGGGACAGTGAGGTGGGTCTTAACTGTTTCAGTTTAGTTTGGCTTATATTAGGGTTAGAGTATGTAGAACGGGGCACCCATTCATTATTAGGTTTAACTAGATCTTAAATATGTAATATGATTCTTATTAAACTACCCCAAAAAGGCTGCTTTTCTTCTTTTTGAAAAGAAGGTATCTTTGCCATTTTGAGCTATACTGCCTGTACCACTCTTGCAGGGGCCCACAGTTAACTCTTGATAGCAATACCTATTCTGGAATTATAGTGAGCTGACTATTAATTATAGTGAGCTTAGTATTAATACTTGGCAAATATGATGCATTTCATTCTAAGATCTCAAGCCATTTGCGATTGTGAGAATGTCATTCCAGTTTTACAGGTGACTTAACCTGGGAAACTTGTATTCTTTGGCACGGAGTTGGCAGAAATATGAACGGAAGAGAGAGTTTTTTACTTTATAGAGCTCTGTTTAAATCCCCAGTCTTTGTTCTTTTTCTATACTACTTTAGAGGAAGAGTGGGGAAGATAAGGTAAGGAGGTAATTTGAAATGCTTTTTATGTTAGGGCTGAAGGGTAAGTTTGTTCCTCTAGATGTCCAGTTGTGTTTTGCTGGTTTCTTTTTCTGTGCTAACTGGCTTGGACAGTGTCCTGCCAGTGACCCTGACCTTAGGGGACTCAAGTCAAACCTCTAGGTGATGTCTGTTGTCTGCATCTGTTTCTTGGGATTTTGTACCTTTCCACTGGGCATTAAAAGGTTGCAGGTTCAGTCATCCATATTTTTTAATTCTTTGCCTAGTCCTGGTCTGTTGCTGTAACCAACCAGCACTCCCCCATACACTTCCCTGCATGATTTGGGAATGGTCATGAGTCAGGAACCATTTTCAGTAGGCAGTTTGGATAAGGTGTGGATGTGGCCAGAGCATGCTGTTGGGCTCCACAGTTGTAGTTACTACAACTGTCTAGGTATGTGCTCGTGGTCTGACTGTCCAGGTTATGAAACCAGGCCCTGTTAAATTTACTGTGTAGCTCTTGCCTGCTCTTTCCTTCTGATAAACCACTCACCTATGCTTTATCACTTAACCCTTCACAGCCATATATAGCAGGTAAAGCGAGAAACATGCTTTGTACATGACCTTCTATCATCACTGGCTGTTTAGGCAAAATGGAGACAGCTGTTTGCCCAGGCTCATATCTGTGTCCTTCCAAGTGTGAGGCTTATTCTGTGCTTTGGGAGTGAAACATGTTGACCATTTGGTCCCAAGCAGAAAGCAAGGCAGCTTCTAATGCCTTCCCAACCCCGACAATATTGAGCAATGGATTATTTGTGCAGCCAGTCTCTCCTTAGGTTACCAACCGAGTTATAGTCCATACTGACTCACTTATATTCTTACGTGATAAGATTCTTGGAAAACCAGGGAACGGTAAGTTTAATGCAGTGATTGTAATGGAGTGCTTTTTAAGAAGTGCAATTTAATTGTTGTTTCCTCTTCCATTAAACAGCTATTACTGCGGGAAAGCTGGCTGCTTTATTAGAAAACAGTCAGAGGTTTGTTTACCAGTGATGATATGAGTGAATAAGTGAAATGATACAATTCAAATTAATTTTTGTTGCTAATGGGCTGATGCTTTTCTTCTGTGAGTAAAGCCATAATACGGAGATAATATTTCTAGGCCTTGCTGGAAATGGTGTTTGGTGCCAAGGTGGTTGTCACTGGAGACGGATTTGTTCCTGGAGAAAGGAGTGTCATTATCATGAACCATCGCACACGAATGGACTGGATGTTCCTGTGGAACTGCCTGCTGCGATACAGCTACCTCAGACTTGAAAAAATCTGTCTCAAATCCAGTCTCAAAAGCATTCCAGGATTTGGTATGTCACTAAACCCTTTAATTTGAAAGGAAGATATGTTTAAATGATGCCCAGCACTGTTCATAACCTGTTAAATGACGTAGGTTTAAATTCTGTTTCAGTATTTTAAAAAAACACTTGTGTAAAATATGTTGAGCGATTAAACTTTAAATCTCCAGAGGACGCTTGGACTACATGCTTAAGCTTTTCTTTTTTAAGATACTACATGTGCTTCTGTTGTTGCTTGTAGGTAAAAATATTTCTGCTTTACGTACTGAAAGCATTTTTCAAAATGATGAAAAATGATTTTCAGTCTTTTCAAAGTCTCTTTCAACGCTACGTTTTTTGTGCTGTTTCACCCCACGTTGCACATGCTCTCATCAAACTTCTTTCTTCATTAACCAGTGTAAGATTAACAAAAAAAGCTCTGTAGGCAATTGCAAAGTTGATGGTTGATTTTAATAACTAGTTTTAAGTTGAACTTGGCTATGCAAAATATGCTGTACAGGATATGAAATAATCAGGATTTATAGTGATGTAGGCTAGAAACAGGTCTGAGTTGCACGTACTCAAGAGATAGCGTTTCAGATAGGCCAAAAGTTGTCATGCAAATGGTTTCTGAATAAATAGGCAGACTTATCTGAAATAAAAACATCTCTGCATTTTATTTATCTCTCAGATTTATTTGCTGTTTTATACAAAACTAGCTTGGGCAGAGTATGCGTCAACTTTACGATGCCGAAAGAGTAACCTTATTTATGGTTTCCTTTTGTCAGGCCATTTATCTGAACAAATAATTTTGGCAGGATTCCATGCTGAGGAACTCTCAGCGCTGTTGCACTGTATTGCATTCACTTGCTGGGCCCTTAGTAAGAGCTGCAACTAGGTAATGATTTTTTGTTTTTCTCCCTAGCGGCCAAACATTAAGGTCAATTTGACTTGACAAAAGACATCTCTTTTAACGTGACAGGAAATGAGAAAATACAAATTTAGATAAATGTTTTCTCTTCGTAACACAGCAGAGATGTTTTGAAATCTGGGAATCGGCTGAGTATGCGACTTTTTAAAGCAGTAATAGAAGATGAAATCAGGAGTATAGTACAGAAGATTCGTAAATTTACCTCTTCAAAAGCAGCATATATTTTATTATTAACAAAACATTCGTATGTATGTATGCTTGTTAATACCTTTAATAAAATTGGAAGGTTAGCTCCAATTGCCTGGATGCTAAGTTATGCTTGGCAAAATTTGATTCCTGAAAGGATGTTAGGAGTTTTTAGAAGTTGATTTTCTTTTTTTTAAATTTTTTTTTCCAAATTCCGTTCTCAGTTCTCTGCATACGCTGAGCACATCTAATAGATTTGATGAGTAGGCTCAGGCAGATGGATCTGTGGCAGGTCAGTATTAGCAGACCATCATACCCTCTTTGTTCGTGATGTAGTAGCTTAAGCCACTAAAAAAATTCTGAACTCATACTGTGCTTTGTGGGCTGTAATGTAGAGCTGGCACAGGCAGACATTTACTCCGGTTGTTTGCATTACAGGATGAAAATTTCTGGTGGTAGAGTGGATGTCTGGATCTGTAGTGCTGTAACCCACTTCTTTTAATGCCAGATCCCCAAGCACCCTCTGCAGTAGATAGGCTTTGAGGACTTTGGTTGTAATGTTGTAAATTATAACTTGTTTTTCAGTAAACTGTCAATGTTGTGTTTTTAATTAGAGGAAGGGAATTCAGCTAAACTTATGTCCTTCACTCAAGCCATGATTTGATACTCTAAAATTATGAGAGAGCTTCTGTTTTATCATACTATATCTAAAAGGAGGACTTAGAAATACATGTCTCTGTGTTCAGTCAGGCTGTTTTGAGTGGCAGTTCCTTGCAAAAATAAAGTATTCTTATATTCACATAATTAGGGGACCATTGGAAAGTGAGACTCTTGAATTAACTGAATATTGATGGCTAAAGATGAATCTGTATGAAGTTTGTTGGGGCAGTATCGCTGCAGAAAATGGTGTCTAAAGAGGACAACCCTGCATCTCAGCAGTAACAGCAGAATTTCTCTTACTTAACACTCTCAGCTCTGCTGTGTTGTTTGATACACCTTTAATAAGTGTTTGTCAGGTTTTGGGTTGGTTTTTAGATTGTGTCCTGTGGTTTTTACCTAGGAGTTTTATTTTATGAGCTTGTAAAAGCAAGAGGATCACTTGGAAATCAACCAGACAGTTTCAGTGCACTGCATGTGTAATCAGTACTTTTAGATGTTGATCATTTAAGACATAATATCAGTGGAAATTCAACCAACTATTTCCAGTTTTATCTTTTCATGTATTTATATGGATTAGTTGTACATAGTTAAAAGAATAGGATTAGGGAACTTTGGTACATTGGCTAAACATAACTTTTAATAAATCTTAACCTAATGGTAATTTTGCTTTGAGAAAAATTTGAGTGAATATACTGTATTGCTTTCAGTGTATTTTTTTCTGATCTTTCAAATGAGATTCTGATCATTTTTAAACAATAATTTGATTTAAAATTGTGTATAAGATAAGCTTTATATTGCAACCCTTCTGTTTCCATGTTTCTGAAAACCTTGACAGTATTCAGCATAGCACTTTTGTTGTCATAAGTAGTTTCCCATTTGGGGTGTAAAAATAGGTCTGTGAGAGGTTAGGATCCTTCAAGTGGCATATAAGGTAGGTGAAGGGCAAAGCTGGTAATGGAAATAGATCCAGGGTTCTTGTTGCCCCCTTTGTGGGTTAAAAGTTTAAAGATATCAGATTTAATGAGTCTGTATTACAAGTAGGCAGTTATTTTCTAGTTAATTATAATTAAAATCAGAGGATTCAGTATTTCAAGGAGACGCATTGAGTCATTTATCCAGTTCTTAAGTTATTAAGTCTTTGCATTCCAGTGTATAAAAAAAACCCTTAAAACTGATTAAAGGTGAGCTTTAAAAAAAGAAGTCCAAAGAAAAACAGATGGTCTGTTCTTCCTGGAACCGCAGCTTTGGCTTGATGAATTGTGTGCAGTAAAGTTTTCAAAAAGAGATATTACATTTCAGTAATCTCAATTTCAGAAACATTCTTGCAGCATTTCAGTACATCTTGCCAAAGCTGGCATCTCGAGGGAGCACTACTCTGCTCTTAGCTGTTGCTGCAGTTTCTCATCTGACATCATCAGAAAGTACTGACACATTCTGCGGTATCAGTTTTCAAGGAGAATTTCTAATGGCATTGACAGTTTCCTGCATAGTCTGACATGATAGGACTTCTCTACAGTGTTTGTAATAGATATGAACAATTAATGTTCTTGTCTATTCTCAATTAATAAGGAGTTATATTGGAAGGGATGCGGATTATGGTGCAGTTGTGTTCAGAATGTGCCGTGGAGTACATACTGTTCAAGTAGGTACCAAGGGACATACACAGTAATGTCAGATGACCATGTAATGACTAAAAGATAGTTTTAATTCTTAATAGTTTCATTTGTGAAAGTCTTGTTGTGATAAACAGTAAGACTTCATTGGAAATAGGTGTATATTTTAATGATGGATAATTTGAATGTGTTGGGTGGGCTTACAGTAATATTTGGATTAAAGTGGTTAAAAGTGCCTCAACATGTATGTGAAAAATAATTCAAAATTTGGGTTAAATTTGAGCACTCTCAGAATAACTGAGAGAAAACTGAAATAGGGTAAGGGGTTAGTGTCTGTGCATGGCACATGAGGTAATAGTAATTCTAGTTTTGCTTAATGCAGATGGAAAAGAGAAATAACCATCATACTTCAGTGTACAAATGCAGGTGCTACAGGCACCATTGATGGACAAATCTTTGAGACTTAGCTGTTTTGAAAAGGTTCACTGAGACTACTAAAGCAGGGAATTGTAGCTGAAGCAGACTGGGATGGGAACAGGAAAGGAAAGAACAAGGTGATGAAGGAAGAAGAGAAGAATAGCAAAGCTGACAAACTCAGAGTAGTTAGAAGCAGAGATAACTGAGTAACTCTGTCCAAATCTTCATCTCTGTATTCAAGTTACTGTGTGGCTAACATTGCTCTTAAAGAAGACTGCAAGGTGTAGGAGCTTTTTAGTTGTTGTTTTTCATTCATCTGTTCACTCGTGTGTTGTAGCTTTCAAAGGCTCGAGTTATGTTTGGCCCTTGTATTAAGTGCCGGAGGGGAAAAAGAAAAAAGGACTTTTGCTCTATTTCAGCACTGGGCTTAGCCCCACCAGCCTTCTACTACACGTCAGTTGATCCATTATAGCTGTCCAAGTGTGCGAACTTCCCCTGAAGCAAGCTCAAAGTAATTTGAGTCATCTTAGTTTTCAATGAAGCAGGGCAAAACAACTCAAATTATCCTGCCTTTGCCACGGGCTAAGAGCATGCACACCGACAGCTATGATGGATCAGCTACCATGAAGTAAAACATTGTTGTCACTAAGCCTAGAAAATTTTAACACTTAACTCAAGTGGAGTACAGCTAAAGCATCACGCTGCAGAGAATCTGTACACATTTATATTGGCATGGAAGTGTTTGTGCTGTCACAGCTACTTGCACAGGTAGGGATAGAAATGCTTCAGCATAAAGCATCTTTGTTCACGATATGGTTGGATTTACATTCGAATTCTTACCAGTAGAGGATATTGGTTTAAAAAATTAAAGCTGTAACCTACTGAAGGTGTCAAGTATCTGACATTTAAAATAGGCTGAAATGAGAGTTTTGAGAAGCTGTGATGTCTTCTAGCAATTTAATTGTGAGTTGCCAGACTTAATTGCCATAGAGTTGTTATCCTTTGTGATTTTTTTAAGTAGAAGTTGTTTTCCATTAGAGAGCATACTTCTACAAAATTCTTATTCTACCAGTTACTCCTGATGAAGACTCTTTTGAAGACTCTCTAGAAGAAGTTTTAAGTGTGAAGTTACATGTAACTTTGCATGCCTTTTTCTTTTTTTTCAGAGGGAAGGAAAGACTTAGGTGTCTATTTCCCTGCTTGTCTCTTCTAGAAAAGGCATAATAGGTTTCTCCCAACACTGTCAGGGGGGAAAAAAAAAAAATCACAGCCAAAACTCCATTAGCCTTTCCATATCCTTTCTGTATTATAAGGGCTTCATTTTCTCTACATCCCTTTGCCTCTCCAAAATACACATCAAAAGAGTGAGATCAGATGCTAACCTCTCTCATTCTCCCCATTTTGTAGCCTACAAGTGATGGAGAGTGGTTATTTTGTCCAAGCTCCCAGAACAAGTAATGGCAGAATTAGGATGGCATGTTTTCCCAAATTACATCCATTGTTTTGAAGCATCTGTATGGCTCAGCACATCAGGCTGACTTAGGGTCCTCCATGGAGGAGATGGAGTGCCTGAAGAGGATGTAGGCCTGTGGAAGAGATACTTCATTGTGGAATCTCTTGCTGTTCCTGACTTGCAGTTAAGATGACACATGCGTGGGAGAGTTTCACACTGTTTGGTAGGGCCTGGGTGTTTTTCCTCACAATCTAACAACTAGAGGGTCTTTTCTTTATGTATTTGGAGATTTTGGAATGACATGGGGCTTTTCTCCAGGTACGTATTGGGCAAAACTCATCTTTTTTAATGCTTAGGCTTTCATGCGCTGTTTCACTGCATGGATGTATTTTTAAAATGCATTAGATAAAGCAACTTTGCAGCCGTCCTGGAGGTTTAAGCCTTTGCTTTAGTTTGCTTTACTTTTGAGTAATGTTTTGTTATTCTGATTTTACACAGCCATCAAATTGCATTTAAAGTATTATTTTAAGATGAATATTGTAACTGAATAGGTTTAATAGTCCTTAATGACATTTATAGCATTTTGCAAGTAGCACTAACACAGTGGTAGAGTTAATCATCTACTTGTTCATATTCTATAAAAATGGCATAATTTAGGAAACAGAATGAATATTTGAGTATGAAGTGTCCAAATAGCATTCCTCTGAACCGTGATTAAGGGATTGAATATTGAAACAATACTTTCCAAGAAGCTTATATAGCTCTGTCTGGGTGCCTTATAGACATGCATATCCTGCTACTACTGTAGTGAAATTTTCCTACGTACTTTCACACATTCTGTGTGTGTGCCTTGGCTGAGAGACACCGATTCTTCAATGGAATGTCCTTTCTAGAGGTTCCACAGTTGAATTTTCACACCTAAGACGTAGGCTGTCTGACGAGCTTGTTGACAGCATTGTTCTTGCCCTGACAACAAAATCTGTTAAACCTTGTTTGAGGTTTGGACTGGCACATCCTGTATTGTCCCACAAGAGAATGAAGCAGAGCAAAGGAAATACAGAAAGCATTAATTTTTGAAAGTGATTTAAATGAACATAAAATTTAGAATAATTTCATGCTGAAACAAATGCATGAGAACTGTGGGGAAGTCAAAGGTAAAACTAAGCGATGAGAGCAAAACCAGAATATTTTTCTTTTTTTCAGTTACCTTAAAAATCTATGTTTCTCACATTGCTGTTTCTTAACTTGAGTTTTAGTAAGAAGAAAAGGTTTAGGCTTCACACGCATTGGAAGAGAAGATATTCTGTAGAATACTTAGTAGACTACATGGTATAGACATATATGAAATATATAGTCTGAACATAAACTGGACAAGACCATAAAAATAATTGTGAAACAGACATAGATTAAAGTAATGGTTAGAGTCTGATAGGGCAAGGCAATAGCAAAAGCACAGTGGTTTTTAAATAGACACCTTACAATTAGATTAAATCAAATTAACAAATAGACTGAATCAGATGTTTCACTATAAAATTAGGAGCACTACTGTGAATTTATATCTGTGAATTTTATCTCGTAGTTTATCTCTGGTTTTGTAATTTGCTCAAAGAATTCACCCAATCAGATGGTAATTGTTCAATTCATTATACTCCTATTAACTACGTTATTGGAAATGAGCACGGGTAAAGAAAACTTGCCAGGAGCAGAGGTTCTACCTCACAAAATTGTTTCAGGAAGCATTTTTTTTCTTTATTTTCCTAGTTTGTGCACTCAGATGATTACATTAAATTTAAAAAATATTTTACTTTGCTTTGGTGTTTAGATATAAAGCTACCCAGGAAAACGAAACAACAGTAGTAAAATAGCCAGTTCTAACTGAATTTTCAGAAAGGTGTTAATCAGTCTATACTGGTGACAACTCAACAGCATATATACATAATACCTTTACGCCCTGACTTCCTGCCTCATTTTCTGTGTGCCAACATCTTTTCAATACCTATGGATCTTTGAAACAGGGAACGTTCAGAATTGCGTGCTTGTTGCCTTGTGGTAATTTTATGCAGCAAAACATTTGGAATAACAAACTGTTAATGGACCCAATTATTTGTATACAGTGGGATCATGAGCTTCCAAGTGATTTCCCTTATTAAGCCTAGATGTCTGGTTCCCTGATGCCTCAAAAGCCCTGATCAGGACCAGACCCCTGTTGAATACAGGCGTACTGAATCAGGCTTTTATTTTTGACCAAGATAATGCTATGAAAAAACAGTGAATAATGCAGTGAAAGAAAAGAGAGGATGAACGAATATAATAACAAAATCCCATAGTTAGACCTTTTATTTCCTGTTTGTTTCTATAGCTTTGAACCATTTAATGAATTTGTTTGGGGGAGGGTTTAGTTGTTCTCTTACATTGCTACAGGAAATACATAGATACCATTTTCTTGATGTGTGTGTGTGTGTGTACGTTTGCTTTCAATATCAGACTTTTTTTTTTTTTTGGCACAACTCACCTCTTTCTCTCTTTCGTTCATTGCCACCTCCATCCTTGGTATCTACTTACTTCTAAATTACCTTTGCAGTGAAAAGACACTCAAGAAATTTCAGCTTCAAGTGTTATTTTCTTTAAAAGGAATTTGGAGTGAGGAGAATAGAAGTGCAAGGTCTTAGAATTTAAAAAGCTTTAGACTTGGAGCTAGCATTTTTAATACAATGCTGCAAATTCTTGACCTGCATAAGCTATAATTTTATTTATCCCCAAGGCAGTAAGGAAATTCTTATGTAGAGCACATTTCTCCAGTTCAATAGCAGGCTTTCCTTTTTGTGTAAGCACATTTTTTTTTCTGTGTAGAGTTATGTCCTGATAGAATACATATCATTACCGTGTATGTGTTACCAGAGATTTTAAGCTGCCTTGTTTATTTTTTCAGCTCTGAAAAGTTGATTTAAAGGTCAGTGTGGCTAGCTATTCTGTCTGGTTTTTGCACTGCTGTTCTGCAGTTCTGAACAAGAACTGTTCAGTGTTTGTATACTTTTCCAAACAATGTTACTTATCCAAAATGTCATCTGCTATAAGGAGATTATGTTAGCAAAGAAATGGGGTTGCATTGTTATGATTTCTTTAGCTTCACTCTTTCTCTGCCGTATTTTTGTAATCAGTGATTTCTCAACAATCTGCAAATCAAAAGGCAACCGGTTTTCCGCAGTCAAGTAAATGCTGCCTTTCCTAGGAAAATTCCTGTTGCCCAGGGGCTCTTAGACAACCAAAAATATTGAGCAAAAAGAGCAAAATATATTTACTTTTGTTCAACAATGTGTTGACCTAAACTTAAAAGTAATTAACTGAACAGCATGTCTCACTGCAGGCTGCCCATGAGAAGGTACTGCCTTCTGCTGCTTGTAAATCTTGCTGATTAGCAAAACCTTTCATCCTGCCCATTGATTTACTGAATTCTTCCCATTTCTCTGTGCATTCCTGTTTGGCTCCCATGTCAAGCCTTGGACTTGTTACATGTTTTTCTAGCAGCACAATGGAGACACACTGTGGAATGGAAATCAAAGCAAGAGCTGCTTTTGCTTTGTTCAAGAGCAGGCGTCTGCAAGCCTGTGTGGGATTTTCTTTCCTCCTTGAATCTGGTGGAATGGTGAGACACATGTACAGCAGGCATTCTCCCCAAATGGTGCACGGAGCAGGGTTTTGGTAGAAGCCAGGATTTAATGTTTTTGCTGCCTTTCACTGGAGGCCTAAAAGCATGAGCAAATGTGGAAGACTCTTCCACTTTCATAGATGGTAAGGTAGCTTGGTGCAGTGTGCTGTGCTGGGGTAAGTCAGGAAGAAACCTGGGTCCTTTACTATTAGTCATCTGTCTGTTAGATGATCTGTTCTTATTTGAACAGTCAGGACTGTTTTATCTAATTAAATACACAAAGATAGACAAATTCTTCCAGAACACTGGGTGTTATCTATGGGAAAGGTTACAAAATCAAACCTGTTGTTTATCTTAAAAATTGGATACCTCCCAACTCCTTTCCTACTGTTTCTTTCTTCCTCCTCCCTGACATCCTACTGTCATTACATTACTGGCTCTGTTTAATTATTCATAGCCCATATATAACACTACCACTTAGAGCAGAAATGGGAAACTACTGCACTATATCCTCTGCTTTATGCAGTTTAGTCAGGTAAAGTGCAAGTCACCCAAGCAGCATCTTTTGTAGTAGCTAAAGGTATTTATAATTTGATGTTCACGGTGCTGTTGAAGAATGAGAGCTAGAGTTTATGTGCAAGTTTCCATATAATTTAAAGCCTTGTGCTGCATGAAGAAAGGTAGGGGAGAGGGTGGTGTCTGGCAGTGAGGTTTTTTCCATACTCCCTCTGCTGTGGGCCACAATCATTCTTCCTAAGGAGCTTCTGACCTGGGAAAGTATCAGCTTCTTGTTTCCCTTCATTCGACCTACAGGCTCTGTTGCAATGGGAACACAAGGACTGAATAATTTGGGCCTGATGTGTGATACCACACAATAAAATGGTTTAGCACAGTACAGATTTTCCATATTCTACTTTAGGCATAGTGTCCTAGGTACATAAAGCATACAAAAGGTCTGGGCAGAGAGGTAAGAATGCTTGGAAAACCCCAAAACCATGGCAGAACTTTCCTAATCTCAATGTATGAAGCCCTGATTAGTTCAATTTCAAATCCTGGTTTTGTAGCATTTTAGTGCCTGTAGGCACTAGGAGATGATTACGTGCCAGAAGATAGCGTAGTTAAATTACATAAGTTATTTTAAAGTTACTTTAAAACTTACCTTTATTTTTTTTCCTTCAAATAATTTGTTTAAACATGGATAACCTCTATTAATAAAGCTGTACTGATACTTCTTAACACTGCAGAGGTGGGAATGTGATATGTGCATAAATGCACATAAAATATTGTGGTCAAAGTTTAGTTTTCTTTGCAAAGGGTTTTTCACAAGTATAGCATGCAAATTTGAAAGGATTTGCTGAGACTGCATTCTGGGCATTTCATTTCTTAATTCATATAACCACTTCCAGTATTCAGTTATCTGGATATCATTGATTATCTGGATATCTGAGATGCATTAGGTCCAGATTGCAGAAGGCATGCTAATTATGCATGTCCCATCTGTTTAACTGATTTAAAAATCAAAAGTATCTACCCCATGATACAGGTCACAAATCTTTAACAATACAATTAATGTTTCTAACCAACACAGAGAGATTATGCAGCTCAGTTAATGCATTATCCAGGCTGAGTGACTTATGAAGTTGATTCAAAAATGAGTGACTTTAATAAGTGGTTTTCTAGCGTATACTTCTTGTGAGATACTGCTATGAACAGAATAGAAATGAATCCCTGTAAAGAGGAGCTGAAATAAAGTGTAAGAATAACATGTTGTAAGTCACCAGCAAAGGAAAAACAAGCTTTGAGAACTGTGGTGAGCAAAGAGGAGAATGGGAAACTGTGATGTTTTCTGTTTGATGTGGAGGATCTATCTGCAGGCTTTCTGATGAGATACAAGCTAGCCAAGTACCGTGGTAAGGCAATGTCATGCTCTTCTGAGCCCTGTGTAGGAAGGGAGCATCGCTGGCATGTGGTGGGACTGGAATCCTGATTTTTCATCCTGCTGTCTGAACTTGTGGACGGAACTTCTAATATTACGTCATATACTGTATACTATATACTTGTGCCAAAAAAAGAGCCAAGAATACCTACTGAAGATAATGGTGTATGACCCCTGAACTGCAGGCTCAGCAGCAGTTTCACTTACTTAACTGCATTACATGGTCAATTTGATGTCAGGTTGTAAATCTTCCTGTATATTAATACAAATAAATGGATGCACATAGTTTTTTTCTACAATTAACTGTAAAGAAAAGCTTGGTATTTTCTTCTATGAGTAATTAAAATTATAGGAAGGTATATGTAGTAAAGCCCCCAAAGCAACAGATATTTTCTGCACACTGCACATGATTAGCGGGCAGGGATCTCTACATAACGCAGCTGTTACCCTGCAGTGCCTTGCTGTAGTGATGTCCATCCCCTGAGCAAATCAGAGTTGCAGGGATTAAGGATATTATAGTGAGGGCCATGGTTTTAAATGGTTTACCTCAGAGAACCATATCATTGTTGTAAAAGACTTTCAACATCGAGTCCAGCCATTAAGCCAGGACTGCAAGCCCACCACTAAACCACATCCCTAAGCACCACATTTACATGGCTTTTAAATACCCCCAGGAATGGTGACTCAAACATTTCTCTGGGTAGCCTGTTCCTAGGGGTAGGTTGACAACCTATTCAGTACGGAAATTTTTCCTGATACCCAGTTGAAACCTCCTCTGGTGCAACTTGAAGCCATTTGCTTGTGTCCTGTCCCTTGTTTCTTGGGAGAAGAGAGTGACCCCCACCTCACTACAACCTCCTTTGGTGACAGCATGGACCCTATTCTTGCTCTCTGGAAAACTTTTCTGACTCTGGTAACTTGAGGTTTGCATTTTAAATACATTTATGCATTCTTTTTTTTCCTGTACAGAACTCCTTTTACAAGGTAACTAAGTGCTCTTAATCAGTTGAGGACAGGTAGGCAGCAAATAAAATGTGGTGTCTTACACAATTTATGAAATATTTTGGAATAACAGACACTGTGGAAGTATCAGAGTGAAATGTTACTAAAAGTTTATTTTTTCAAACTTCAGGCTGGGCGATGCAGGTTGCTGCCTTTGTTTTCATTCAGAGAAAGTGGGAAGACGACAAGAGTCACTTTGAAAAAATGCTGGATTATTTCTGTGACATTCGTGAGCCATTACAACTCCTCATCTTTCCAGAAGGAACTGATCTCACAGGTAGGCTGCATTTGTCATCTTCTCCGGAATGTTCAATGTGGAAATTCTTTGTTGTTTATGGAAAGAGTTTAAAAAGAGCAAGACTTTGTTTTCATGGACAGTAGAAATTATAGTAAATAATCAAATGATGTGCTGATTCACTTGAGAGGCACAAACATATTTCCACTGAGAGACTTTGCCAATCTTCCTGAAGTAACTTACATTTCAAACCGTCTGATGATTGAAATAAGTTTTTATTGGTCAGTACTACATTAGCAAGAGTAGGTTTAAAGACCTGGAATATATCACTTGCACGTTCCCATTTCCTGTATTACCATGGCAAAATCATTTCAAATCTATGAATGAGTGATTGAAAAGGACTAACAATTCTGTTTGATTTCTTGCCTGATGCTCTAAGAAGAGAACATGGAGATTCTTGTTCTTTAGGCCACATAAGCAGTCTGTATCTACCTCTACAAGAGAAATTCCTCTCTAAAAGGTTGAGATTATCATAGGAATAAGTTTAATGAGTTTGAACCTGTAGTATTAATTTTTAATCAAATATCTACCTTTATACAGGCATCTTATGACATCAGTAGCAAGCTCTTAACCAGTGAAGACGATTCAAGTGCCATTTAAAGAAAACGTTGTATGAATGTTCTGTGGTGGTTCATACCTGCAGCATGATATGATAAGCATTATCTTTAAATAGAAAATCAATTACAATTAAGCTTGTAACTTTAAGCTCATTTAAAAGATTTTTGCAATACTTTGCATTGCAGATATTCTCAAATTATATTTTATGGCAAAGCCACATCAGTAAGTACTAGACACGGTATAAAAATAAGTAACATATATTGCTATTTTTATTTCTGTATTCCAGATATCCTTAAAATTGATATGTATAGTAACTAGGTGCTATCACACTGTAGGGAATTGTCATCACTTGATCAGCCTTCCTGAAAGAGGATAAATTCATTGAACATTCTTGGACTGTTTCACGTGATAACTTTTGTTGAATTGGTTCTTTTGTATCTAAAGTTAGAAAGAAGGGTGGAATTTTCTTCACTAGGAGAGTGGTGAGGCACTGGAACAGGTTTTCCAAAGAAGTTGTGCATGTCCCATGCCTGGAAGGGTTCAAGGCCAGGCTGAATTGGGCTTTGAGCAACATGGCCTAGTGGAAAGTGTCCCTCCCCATGGCAGGGGAGTTGGAACTTGGTGATCTTTGAGGTCCCTTCCAACCCAGACCTTTCTCTGATTCTGTAAAATTATCTTTTTTTCATTGAATTCATGAAGAACTGTCTCCTCCTAGATCTAAAGTATGAGGTGCAATCTTTATCTTATTCATGGAATCAGAAGACTCCTCCTTAGGGCACTCATACTCTGTTTCTGAACGGATGCTTCCACCTCAAGATGACTGAAAGAATTGGATTGTTTATTCCAATCCAATTGGAATTCCTTCTAATCTCTCCCAATATTCCCCAGAGACAACAGATTTTTAAAGAACTGAGAAAGTTTCATACTGCAGCTTTAAAAAAGAAGATTTAGCTGAGGACTGAGACAGCCACTTGTGCAGCCCAGGGAGGAAACGGTGCAGTGGGAAGGATGGAGTGATGGATAGAGGAGACAACAGGGCACTGCTGTGCTGGCCTCTGACACATTTAACTGTCCTTCATTTAGCAGTCTTGACTTGCCGTCAAGTAATGAATGCCACCTTGATGTTATATTTGTGCATAAAAAGATGTCTAGAGACGGGCAAAACCCTGGGATTTTTTCTGTGGAAGTAAATAGCTCTCCTTATCTAATTGTCTTCACTGGAAACATTACCTCATATATTTAAAAATATTATAAGAGACGGGGGAAAAGTCCCTTGACAAGCTAATACTGACCGAGGAATAAATTTATGCTATATGAGAATGCTAGAACATAATAATCTATTTTATGTAACATTTTGAAAAAGAGATTTGCAGAAAACTTGTTATTGACCTATTAGAACCTATTGCAACTTCACCTTCCATCCATTAGAATAAGAAATAAGCTGTGGTTTTGTTCTGAACAGTTGCTCAAAATTCTAGGGAATGTTTTGCAAAAATAGAGGCAATGACTTTTGTTTTCTGACCAAATTCCAAAACTGCTAATTACTCCTGCAAACAGAATTCTTTTGGTGCTAAAAATGAAAAGTAACATTCTACATGCACTTCACTGAAAAGCAGAATTGCTGGGCAACTGTGTGCTGCTATCATTTTTTTATCCTCTCAGTGGCCACATGGCAATGATAGATTTATTCCTCTTCATAAGAAATTGGATAATATTTTCAGGTATTCAAGAACGAAAGATTTTGAGGAAATGTGAAGTATGACTGTATTTATGCATGGGCCAAAGCCTGACTTCACGCTGGTGAAGTACTTTGCAGTGGAAGATGCTACATGAATAAATTTTAGAAATAGTGAAGTCATGAACCCTGAACATTGTATTTGCAGACTGGATGTATGGGGCCTGAGGTAATAATTATATAATTATATACTTATTTCTGATAGGTTGGCCATCTTTTCACTCTGGAGTACTTGAAGGTTAAAGCTAAGTGCATCAAAGGTATTTTACTGTAATTGCTTCAAAAGAAGCCCTCAGTAGATAAACATATGGCCAGACTTTCTGAAGCCCTAAAGAAAACAAAGCAACCATAAGTCTCCTGCTTCTGGAAAGCTCCAATACGACCCACCATATTGCCTGTTCTTTTGTTTTTCTTGGTGTTCCTTATAAGATTTGTTTGTAGTAATTCTTCAGAAAGCAACGACAGAAAAAAAAAAAGTTGATGTATTGCTCTGTGCCTGGTAAAGCCTCATTTCCTATGGATTTGTGTCTGCATCCCTGTACATGGTCTCTTTTTCACTCCAGCTTCTCCTTTTTCCTTCCGTTTCCTTCTGTGTGACACTTCCTGCACAAAGCTCTCTCCACTGCCTTGGCAAGAGGCATCGTGTGCTGTACTCGTGTTACCCGATGGACTGCTGCATGCTGTGCTGAAAGCCCTGACAGATTGAATATCCATAGAGCCTTCCCTGGCTTTTCCTGTTATTAGGATCTCTACTCTCAGAAGGTTCCCCTTCACTCAGCCACTGTTTTCTTCTAAAACTTCTGCTGGGCTTAATCATCTTTGAATCTCTTGTCCCCGATGAACTTTGTTTGCAGGTGGCAATGGCTTCAAAAGTTAAGGGGGGCAAACAGGTGGACAGAGTGTGATTGCACAGACCTTTTTTCCTTGAGGAACAGCTGAAAAACATGTAGGAAAGCTAGCTAGAGCTCAGATTTTGGCAGGAATGTTGTCATGTGGATGACAGAAGGTGACAATAACTACAGTTGGATTTTTAACTTTTCTAGTAAATTTGAAGTACAAAAAATACTGTTCAAAAGCACTGGTAGGGGTTGATCTAACATGTAATAGTTTCAAAATAACACAAGTAAGGACAATTACTTAGCTTTTTCTTAAAATTGTGAGCCAGTGTAGTTTTTCTCACTTCTATGCAAACCTCTAATAGATAAATGAGGCATTTATTTATTTATTAAGATAGACTTTGTGAGTGCTCATTTATTCTTTCACTGTCTGGCACTAATATAATTTGAGGGAACTTGAAGTCCTAGAAGTACATGCATGCTTTTATCATGTACATGCATCATTTTATAATTTTTCTTTTATCACCAGTGAAATTAAAGGAAAAGGCAGTAGCTAATAGTCAAATTTCAGTGCACTAGTAGTAGCAGAAAAGAAAAAAAGTAGTAGTTGAGAGCTGTTCAGAAGTACTTGTATTAAAGTTGTCCAAATCAGCTTTCTATTAGGGTGATGATGGTGTTGACTCTCTAAAGACTCTCTAAAAGTTCGTGAGCTTGTTTGTTTGAGAGGAGCTAATACTGCCTATATATTTCATGGGGAGCAAGGACTTAGCTTTTCACTGGGTATAGATCTTGAAGTTTTAGTTCCAAATACTCTTCAGACTCAGATGAATGCAGCTGTTACTGCATTATGGCTTTCATCAGAGTAAAATCCTAGAGATTTTTTTTTTAATTCAAAATTAGCTCACAAACTAAAAATGTAATTTGCCTTTAAAAAAATTAAATTTGTTCACTTTCTCCACTAGTTTTCAGGAGCAAAGGCAATTTAGCTTCTTAAAATCTGTAACTCAAAAATGAAGAAAATGTGATCGCATCATTTCTTCCTCCAGTTACTTTAAATGAAATTCTGAAGTGTGGTGCTTCTAGATAATGCTGACTTTCTGAGATTTTTCAGTAAGTTTAAAATGTGATAAATGGGATTTACCCACACAATTTGGAGATAAATGAGGAAAAAAAAAAAGGTAATCAAATTATTTACCAAAGGCAACACAGCAGCAAAAAGAAAAGTAAGGTGTTTTGGCCAGAATCCTTAAAATCTTGTACTTTTGTGTTTTTTGACAGTCACTCTGCAGGAACGTCTAAATACTCAAATAAATTGGACTATTTGTACTTGTCACCACCCCAATGAATGTATGCTCTGAGGGGCTCCATGTATTAGCTGAAGGAGATGGGGGAGGAGAGGCAAGTCAGTGCAAGACCTGAGTAGACAGACCATGAAGTAGTTCTGTGAGTGTCCCACATCATCCTCTATTGATAAAATGGCTGCTTTCCATAAAAATAACTTACTTTCCTTATTCCTTTTTTTTATCAGCAAATAGAACCAAGGAGTTAAAATGCAAAATGCTTCTAATAGGTCTGAGGAGCAAAAATTCTGGGAGTATGTTTGCTTTGACTTAAATACAGTGTAAGAAAGAAAATACCTGTTTCTAGAAAGCAACACTTACTCATATTTTTCAGAGAGAGTAAGCAATGGGGGGCACTACCTGTAGCCAAATGATGAGTGACCTTTTGGGATTGAGCAGACCCAAACCAAGTTCATTTCCAGGCCCTATCTCAAGAGCTTCTTGATGCTATTTGTATTAGTAGGTTGGGAGAAAAGAACACGTTTCCTCTTTTTAAGGAAATTTTTAGGCATATTTAACTTTTTTTTATTCTTTCATCTATGAATGTTATAATCTGGCCAGCAGAACAATGAGGGATCTGCGTTAAGTTTGGCCGCGCTGACAGTGTAACCTGGTCCATTGATTAAGGGATTTTAAAGAGGTGTTTGTTGTGCGAATTCCCTCAAGTTGCAGAGGATGTAAAAATGGGTTTCTAATTTCCTGGATCAGTTTTCTGACTTCTAGGTTTCATATAATGAGGAGCGTCGCCTGTTCTGTGCCTTTTGTTGAATCCAGTTCTGAATAGCTGACTTGCTCTCAGTTTCCCCCCAGGGCTTTGGGCACTGGTGTCTCTCACAAGGATCCCAAACAGCAGTGGGCACAAAGGTGCTTCCATCGACTGACATGATGGCAGTCAGAGCATTTGTTCATAAGTAATAGTAGCGTAAGAAACTGGGTTTTCTCAAATGCTGAGAGTAACAGGAGAGGGAGGAAGGACATTATTCTCAGGTTTTTTTGTAGAGTGAAGGCATATCCTACCCTTGCTTTCAGTATGACATCAAAACCCACTGACCTGCCTGACTTGCTGTAATAAATAATCATGTTTAGTGCACAAAGACCCGTGGCTTGATAGTTGTTAGGAAGGGAAGAGGGAGATGATTTTTCCAGATGACAGTGATCGTTGTGTTAGCTGGGAGTGTTACTCTAGTTCTAAAATCCCATTACACTAGGGTAATGCAAAAAGGGAAGGCAATAGTCTCTGTTATATAAAACTTACAGTCCAGAGGCAAGACAGGGATACAAATGTCAGGAAATAGCTGAATAGTGTTGGCCAGTGTGCTGATGTCCAGCTGTTCACACGTTTTTAGAACGGCAGTGTAGTAAGGGGAAATTTGGAAGATGTTTTGCAGATGTTTACAGTGAGTTCTTTCCAAGTACAGGGAGGTGCACTAAGAGGAGGCTTAAAGATGGTTGTTTCAAGGCAATGGGCATTGGATGTCCCAAATCTTTTTCTGCAGTATCAATTAGGTCTTACTCAGAGAACTAGTGTGCCCATTCAATCTTTGGCTTTCCTGTGGTGCAAATAGGAGTGTTTTACAAACACCAAGGAATTCATTTTTATGCTCCCTCTGAAGCAAAGTGCTAGTGAGCAGAAATAAGGAGATAGTTTTTCTGAATGCTCATTAACTGTGTGCAGTTTGAGATGCTTAAGAATTAGATTTTATTTTTTTTTAACTGCTTGACTTTATGTAGATTTATATGGCACTTGTGTCTCAAAGCTCTGATTGACTTGACTTGCAGACTGTAAGTTTTCCACAGTGAAACCCCAATTTGGATTTGCAGAAAATGAGGAAGATTATACTTCTGTCCTTTGGAAACAACAATACATGAGCTTAAGAACTTTGTGATAAATTAATTTAAAACATTTTGCTTGAGTCACTTCAGAATCTGGAAAAAGAACTCTTGATTTGGGTATTTTTTTAATAGCAACTCTCTTGGTCATCAGTGGAATTTCTTAGAAAATAAAGAGTTTTAGTTGTTGAGCTAATACAAGTACACCTAAGAGGTAAAACCTGGCTTTTTGGAGGAGCATTTAATAATTACCAGATTACTGTTGCCCCTTCTGCCATTACAAGTCTTTCTCATTGCTCACTTTGCAAGTTTTGCCATTGCAGTGGGAATGTGAAAGGCAAGTCCCCTTCACTGATTCAGAGTAGTCCATTTGCAATATTGAATGGAGTAGTAGTCGAGGAGACAAAAATAGATCCTCTGACCATGTGGTGAAAGACATAATGTATATGTCCAAGGGAAGATAAACTTCAGTTACATAGCCAAGTGTAATTTTAGTGTTTCACACATTCTGTAATTTTAGCAATGCTTTTTGAAGTTGTAATATTTTTCAAGTATTTGTACGTTTTGGCAATTTGGCAAGAATTAAATATTCGGATTCTCTTTGCTGAATCACTTGCTTGGCTACTGTGCAACAGCTTTCCTCGAAATCACATGATCAGGAAATTTGTGCACTAAATCTTAAGGGTTGCATGTACGAAAAGCAGCACCCTAAGGCTTGGAAACAGTAGGTCACAGGGAAAAAATACTCAGTACACTAATATAGCATTTATTAATTGGTAGATAGTCTTTTGGGGGGGCACGCACGTTTTTTATAAATAGAGCTTGTGTAGTTTAGGGAGAAAAAAGGTTCAAGAATGTTGCATTACAACAAAAAGGAAATTTCCCACTACTGTTGATTTGTTCACTTATGCCACTGTGCTTTTGCAGGAAAAAATTATGAGGATTGTGAGGGGGAGGATTTATCTCTATCACTTTTGTTAAATTATTAAACAGCAACATATTTTTCATTACTTTATCTGTCATCTCTGTGAAGGTTAACTATGAACGCTTTAAAAAGACCTTTTTCTACTTGAAAAACATGATATATTGCTTAAACAGTTACTTTGTTCCATAGATCTGTTGGTGGGATTTTGTCTTTTAAAACACCTGCAAAACTTTGTAAGTGAGTTATTAAATAAGTTAGTTGCTAAGGGAACACTGCATGTGTCCCATGCCCATTGGCTCCAGGATGGGCACAGCAGTACCCACAGTAAAGGACTAAATGTAGCCATCGAAGTCCATTTGGCTCCTGACTGAGGTTGGTTGGAAGAGCCTTCTGCACATCACAGGGAAAAAAATTGCTTCCTCTCTGCCTGTCTTCAGAATCCCGTTTGGTGTCCCCATGTTCCTTATTTAGTGGGCTCTGTTAGCAACCAGCTCTGGAAAGCCTTTGTTCGGCTTTCTCGCAAGAGGTTCCTTCTTACCAGAGGTTTGAAACATGTTTGTCACGGGGTTTAGCCACCCTGCTCTTCAGATGCCTTGTGTGTACTCCACCTACAATAGCAGGCATGTGTTGGGACACTGAGTCACTTGAGCAAAGAATTAAAAGAGAGGTGTTTTAATTTTCATCAACCTGTGCAGAGCAGGTTGATGAATAAATCGTGTTGAGTTCCGGATGAAGATGTAAAATACAATTTTAATGTGTTAGATTAACTGCTTTTCTCCATTTAATGTTTTCTTTCTGAAATAAGTTTAACGTGGTTAAACACTGACCTCAAGGTATTTCTGTACATAGTATTAAACCTACATTACTATACATTTTGTCCTTTGAGTTAAAAAAAACCCCTGAAGTGCAATTAAGCCAGTTAACACATTTTACTGTAAAATGAGTATTGAAGTATACAGGGAACTATTAATAGACTTTAGTTTATAGATTTCAGGTTGCATTTGATAGGTATGAGATTTGCTGATTATTTTCTAAGGTAAATGAACGGATAAAAAGGCTTTTCTTGCAATCCACATGGCTCTTCCTCATACCATGGCGTGGCCAACTGAAAGCACACTTTGCTGTCTGCCTCCACCCGAAAAGCTGTTGTACATTTGTACTGCGTGAACTGCTGTTGTACCGTTCCTGTCGTATGATCATTACGTTTATTTCGTGGTTCTACATGCACAGTAACAGGAAATGGTGCTTTTTATTCTCTCCTCAGCCAATACCAAAGCCCGCAGTAATGAATTCGCTGAAAAGAACGGACTTCAAAAATACGAGTATGTCTTACACCCGCGAACGACTGGGTTCACTTTTGTGGTGGAGCGTCTAAGGGAAGGTAACCCTGCTCTCTTCTTTTCTTGGTTTAAAAAAACCAAATCTCACCCAAGCTGTTGAAGCTGATGTTCACGAAACTGCTTGAAGTAATTACAGGGAAACTGATCACAAAGAAAGCCCTTGTTTGCAGCACTACTTAAAACAATTGTAACATGGAGAGATTTAAGAGAGTTGATAACAGACACTAATATCATCAGGAGCATGCAGTGAAAGAAAACCTTTTTTTTCTTCCTAATATTGTAGCTTGTTTAGTGGCATTACCGCAGAAAACTAGTGGAAAAGATCTTAAGGAAGTTTAGCCTTATTGCCTATATTGTCCTCAACCCCAAGTGGGTGGTTGATGCTGAACTCACAGGCAGTTATGTCACTGCACTCTCTGAAAAACCTTCTGATTTTAAGTCCTAGAGCTGAGAAAACAAGTTGTTATGTTAAAAGGACAAGCAGCATGTAAATGTAGCCAGTTGGCTGCCCAGTGCTCTCAGCTTTTTTGGGTGATGGTGACTTGGAGAAGTTCTGCAAAACAGAAGTTGTGCTGCTTGGCAGAGTGGTGGGTAAGAGAGCATGTGATACTTGCTTTTTACCTAAAAGGGGTCTTCCATCCTCTCTTAATCTTGGAGTTGAGGTTGAGTCCCCGTTATCAGGAGAACTGAGTATAAAGATGTGAGTGCTCGTTAGATTGAGATGTCTGTGAGCTGTTTTGAGAATGAGCATTTTGATGAGGTTTGGGGCCATAAGGATGTAACCTTTAAATGGTACTGCTGTGGCAGTGGTTCAAGTTCATAGGAGTGAATATTTGCAGGATATATGGTTAAGAAAAATAAACATGTACAGTAGATATGAAGTGACTTTTTTTATAGGCTAGTTCTTCAGGGGAAAGCGATTCTAGATCTTAAACACATGCTGGTTATTTTGACTGCCAAAAGAAGAAGTTTGAGATTATTAAAAAGAATAAGGGCCTGCTGGTAGGTTTTTTTTCTTGCTGGAATCCTTGCTTGGATTTTAGAAGCAGATCTGGCTTGCATTTTACCTTCTTCCTACTAAACAGATATCCTAAAATTGCTGTAATTCTGTGTTTGCTTTGGTATTTTGTCAAGGTGGACAATCCCAGCTGTACCACGTATCTGTTTGACCCTACTTGTATTGGACATTCAGAGATGGACATCTTAGATTTTCATCTGTCTTGAATGGTTATTACACAATTTGCTGTAGTAAAAAAAGTTGCCGCATCCACAATTTCAAAAGCTTGTTTTACTTAAATTTTCACATGATTTAGCCTGGTGCCTACACATATTTCAAGCCTGGAATAAATTTCCAGTTAAAGAAATGTTTTCCTCTCAAAATATTAACAACCTTAAAAAAAGATTCTGCATTTGCTGCAGAAACAAGCTTTGTGGTTATACAGTAATTTTCTAATTTTATAAAAATGCTTTTCTCTTCCATTGCTCTATGAGAGATCTTTTCAAATTAGGCTATTGGATTATAAAAAGGAAAACAGTTGAGGCTGATTAACTGGTTTTATGCAGTAGAACGCTGGAGAAAAAACAAAAACATTCCCAGATATATTTTTGGCCAGCCTTTCAAGTGGTTTTAAATCCTCTTTTTATTTAAGGCAGGCAAATATTGTGTGAAATATTAATCTCCCTTTAGCACTGAATTTACTAGGTATTTTGTACCTTGATAGGCATTATAACTATATATATTACAACTGTATGCTATTATGTAGTAAATTATGTGTGAAAAGTAGTTCAAGTAGTATTTTAAAGTATTTGGTTATCACTTATTAATTTAATAATTGGTTTTCAATTGTTAGCAAGTGTGCCAAATGTAGACCATTTGTGTTGAAAAGTTTTATTTTTGTGTACAACCTAACTGTAGCTGCTGGACTTTAAAATAAATATATTTATCTTTTCATCTGTACAATACAGATGTTCAGGTTGATATTCTGATGCTGATGGCCCAGTTGATATTTAGTGTTGTTGTGCAGCTCTGGTTTGAGTTACTATTTAAACTATTAGAATGCCTTTTTTACAATTCTGATTTCTGATACTAGCAGTAATAAAGAAAACCAGGGTTGTCAAGGATACAGTGTAAACCTGAGTCCCCATTTCTGAACTGTCTTAATGCTACAATCATAGTAATAATCATAAAAATAGACTTATTTCCCTTTTTACTGCTCATAACTGAAAGCACAAAGCAGTGTGTGTGACTTTAACATGCAGCAGGGAGTGGTAGAGATTTTAACATCATGTTTACGTCTTTGAAAGTATTTTTGTGCATAGATGACAACCTTATTGCCCTGGAGATCTCCAGTGAATATATTTTGGCCTGTGGCTCTTTTCCATTCCTGAGGCTCAAGTGTCTTTTCTTCAGGCCTGAGTACATTATTTTGCTCCAAGAATAAGTTGATAAAAAGAGGGGAAAAATGTCATCAAAAGTTTAACTGCTTTTCAAATGTTGAAGAAACTCATCTAATTTGGCAAGAACCCTGATTAATATGCACCACAAGCTGTAGCATGAAAGAATTACCTGCTACTATATAAAAATAACAATTAGGGACCCTTCTGAATAGGAAACAAAGAATCAGGCAAAAATAACCTTCAGTAAAATTTGCCAGTATTTCTTCAAAGGATTTTCTTCCTAGAGGAAGCACGGTCTGCATTCTGACAGTATAATCTGAGCAGTTACCTTTGCTTTCCATAGGTGGCAAAAATTTCTGAACCATGTGAATGGATTTTTGTTATTGATGACCAACACTCAAATTCCTCTGGCTGCCTTCATGCTCTTATATGGTCATTATTTTAACTATTTGATCTCTTTTGCCCCTAAATGCTGCAGTGATGGTTTCTAAGTCACTGCTGAGATTATGGGAGCTGAAAAAAAAAAAAAAAGATCTATTTAAGCTCCACCAAAACAGCAATAAAAATTGTTGAGGCCATACATCTCCTTGGCTTTTGAGTCGTACCTTTCTTTCCCTGTTCTGGCTCCTCATGAGTGGTAGCTCTTCCCCCCGAGCTGACTCCTCTAAACACAAACCCAGGTAAGAGCTGACCATTTTCCCTTTTCATTATGCTCAGGCACCAAAACGGTGAAAATATTGTTTTACCTGTAAATGATATTACTGTTTTCTCATTGATAGAAACCATGGAATCCCCCAAGAGCAAAGACAGACTGTGAACATGCTTTAGGCGTAAAATTAATAATATACTCAGGAGAATAAGGACTGCAGTTGTTGCTGTTTTTTAAGCAAGAGATGTCTGGTTGGGTGACTATTGATGGATAGCTAAGAGAAATAAAGTAGGTGATTTGCTTCTCTCTAATTCTCTTCACTTGATCAAGTGTATCAGTTGTCTTGCCTGAGCTGCTTGGAATCTTGATTAATGCTGTATTTCTTTGGGGAACAAAGGTGAGTATTTTTTGAAAGCCTCAGAACATGTAAATGAGCAACAGAAAAAGAACTCTAGGCACCAAAATGAGGATTGGTCACTTTTTTTGACTCATCATCATATACCTCTCTTTAACCATCTCCTAAAATCATGTTTAATCCTTTCTTTTAAGCCTAAAATTTTGAATAGATGTTATGTATGGAGTAATTTTTGGCAGAACTTGGGTTAAGGTAACTCATCTCCTTTTACAAAATGTGTGACTTTGAAAAGGACTGAAATGTGCAGGAATTTAAATAAGACTTTAACAATGTTAATTGAAAACATTTGTGGTTTACGTAAGGGTCTTGAAGATCCAGTTTGTGAAATCCTTCTATAAAAGGTCAGGAGGTTACTCAGAAATGAAGTATAGGTTTTCAGGCCTGGTTGTATTCTATAAAGTTTTTTTCTAATGTGCCAAATGACATTGAAAGTTCAGATGGCTTGAATGTTCAGTTTCAAAGGGAAGGAAAATAATACTGGTTGATTTGATTCAATATTGTCTGGATTCATTGAATTACATATATTATCTTGCCATAATATCTGTAATTGTAGCCAAATAGTCTGTCAAGAGAAAATAGCTGTTTACGAATGTTTTCTTAAAATGCTTCATGGCTTTTAAGTATTTTCTCAGGACTAAATAAACAGTAAGTGTTAAGACAGAGCTAAAGCTTTAAAGCATCATTAGAAGATTATTCATGCTTTTGCAGACAATCATTTCTGCCAACATTAAATTTAAACTGACCTCTTTTTGACACTTCCTCTGCAGTTGTCAACAGTCTTTAATATCTGGATGCATGGGATTGGATGTTCCCATTATGGGGCTTATATTTTACTGGTTTTACAGTATGATGATCAGTCAGAATTATTTGCCTTATTATAGTATTTCGGCTTTGAATTTATTTCTGGTTCCTAATTAACCAACTGAAAAAAATATTGCAGATAATAGCTGCCAACTGCAGCATCCTAAAATAAACAAAGATACAAATTTAACTTCACATCCTTACCAATGGAAAGAAACCATGATTCTCATCCTTCTTCCATGATTGGTTCAAAATTGATAGTTTTGCCTTAAATTAATTTTTGGACACACACAATCAGAAATTAATCTGTATTTTCTGTTGTTAATACCTGAGTTTTGCACTTGTACAGTGATTCGGTAATTAAATGCAGGTATTCCAGCCTGTTTCATTGCTAAGGCAGAAAAGTTGTATTTAGGTGTCCAATCCAGGATATCTATGTAAATGTTTTAATCCTGTGATGCTTAATGACTGTTACACAGATTCTGTGTGTTTTTATATGTGGAGTATCCACGTATGCGTATTGATGTACCTAACTCTTAATGCCGTTTGTTTGGGTTATGGTACAGTTTGCTTATGTGGCACTTTTGAGCTAATAATCTAGGGAAACTGTTTGTGATTTGCAGATTAATATCTAAGACAGTCATTAGGAGATGATGTTGAGCAGTTCTTGAAAGCTGACACGTAGGGTTGGCTCACTTTGCGGGGGTGTGAAGTGGCCAGGGAGTCAGGCAGCAGGTCTGGGTGAGCGGGGTCTGGATGTCCTCGCTGTGCACTGAGAATGTAGCAAGCTCCCAAATAAATCCCTAAAGTAGCTTATGGACCATCTTTAGGAGATGAGTCTGTCTTGAGCCCTGCAACTGTCTCATGAGCAAAGGGACTCAAATTTGACGCATTTGTGTAAACGATGTTTAAAGTTGAGACTCTCGGTTTAGTAATTTATTAATGAGATCCTTCTGCTTGAAGAAACCAGACTGTATTAGCTCCCAGAGCTTTTTTCTTACTCTGGCTTTGAAACAGAGAGAGGAGGATGCTTTTATGAGTGGATGAAATGAGGAATGTTACCATGATACTGCCAGGGACTTGTCTTCTGGTGTACTTGTCTTCTGTGTCTACTGTGTGCTCAGTTACGTCTGAAGCACCTACAGCTTACAAGACAGATGACATTCATTCTTTCAAACATAGATCAAAGTAATACCAATTTCTAAGTGTGTTATATTTAGGTTTTTTAAAGGGAAAATAGATGCAAGTGTAAAAAATCAGGTCTGTTCTTTGACTGAAATGCTCAGGCTATGGTGGTTGGGGTGTATGAATGAATAGATGTACGTGTTAAATATACTGCTTTTTATTTTGTTATACAAATTTTCTTTCCTTTTCACATAAATACTGGGTGAGGCGTGTGGGTCTTGATCAGAGTTACAGAGGATTTATGTGCTCCAACAGAACTGTGTACACAAGTTCAGCAGTTTTCAGGTTTATGCATAATTTGTCCTCTGTGTAACAGAGGTACAGGACGTAGAAAGGCCCCACATCAAATGACAGAAAGGGTTAGATCTGTTGTTTTAACAAAATTTAGCCTCCCACATTGTGACTGAACAGATTCCTGACTCCTAAAATGATACATTGGACCACTGCCAAAATTTCTGTGGGTTTTGGCAAGGCCAAACCTTGCACACTGACCAGCACTGCCATCTCTCAGAGCAGCTCTCGCCTGTTTGTGCTGGTTGCTCAGCACTTGGGTAAACCAAAACTAGCCTGTTTTCAAAATAGGAAAATTTAGGTGTCCACATGAGCCTTAACTCTGGGTCCTCAATCAATTAATTTCACCCTTATCTCCATCACATTTGCACTGATTAAGCAGCAACTCTAAACCATTATTTCTTAATGCAAGGAAATTCTTTCTTCCTGATATTTTTTTTCCCTTCTGTGCATGTGTTCTTCCCAGAGTCATGTTACTAAGCAGACTGATACTCTGAAATTACTGAGCTGTTGTGAAAGAACTTTGAGCAAGTTTTTAGCTTAAAATGCAGTATTAGAGCTTCATGGGCTGTTGTAATTGAACTCATGCTTTAGTGAGAATTGGATCCTGTGCATTAAAGCCTTTGATATAGAAATAGCAGTATGTAAATTGAAGCTTGCATGCTTTTTATGCCTTTTGTGTGTCAGTAAAAAATTCATAACATTAGCTTTTTTTTAAAAAAAAAAGTGGAGACCTTGTTCAAAAGCACACTTTTATCGCTGGGCATGTCTGTGAAATTCAGCAATGCAGAAAATCAGGTGCAGGCTGTTGTGCTTTATTGCAAATGCTGAGAGTTGTCTCTGTATGCTGGAACATGGGAAAGGGCAGCTCGACTTTTTCCAGACTCATGTTAGCCGTTGATGATTACCATATCTCCCAAACATCTGCACGTGTTGGCTGCGATGTACCTCTCAGAATGAACACCAGCTTTCTGTTAGATATATTCTGGCCTTTGCAACACATTGAAGTTTCTGTTTCTCTTCTTTCATGGCTTACTAGAGCAGCAGTCTGCACTGCTTGCCCCACCTCTGTGGCAAACAGTCCATTGTTTAGTCCTGCTGGGAAGGATTTGCTTTTTCTTAATTGCTCTTTTCTCTCAGCCCCCATCCTTTCCTCTCTCCATCCTCCACTGCTTTTGAGAAGGCAGCACAGCCTTTCACTGGGGGGTTTATGGTTTAAGAATTGCTACCCCCTTTAGTGTTTGCAGGTTGACATGTTGTTGTTTTTGTCACCACACATCTGTGATACTCATCAGAAATATTTCAGGTTTCACGTTCTTGAGACTATCAAGATCCCCCTACTGAAATAATCTCCTTACATTCTCTTACGTGTGAGTCACGGCTTGTGACAAGCAGATATACCATGCAGTGGAGAATTTTCCGTTTACCTCCTCACAGGAAATTAATAGTCGCAGTGGTAACTATGCTAAAAACTTATTATTTGCCAGCAGTTACCCCACAGTGGTATTAGAGGTTTCCACTGTTTTCCCTTAACTCAGAATACACAGTATCTGTGGTAACGATGTGGTAATGTTTGGCGAGTGTGGACTTTTTTAATTGCTTCAACTGGAGGCCTGGAACAATGTTAGCTCATCAGATTGCATATGTAAAAGTGAAGCTTGGCCACAGAGGAGTTCAGGAAAAATGATTGCTCAGGAAAAACTAGGATTCTTTTCTTCAGAATTAAGAAGATGTTCCTGCTTTTTGTTTTTAATCTGAAGGTTCATCTCCTTTTGAAAATATTTTTAAGAAAGGTTTTTCTGGTAGTTAATGCACTTTATCTAGGTGGCAGACTAAGTGTGTGTAGCAAGGTGTGTCTGCTGGGCTAGACTGGGGGAGCATCTCTCTGGGTATGCATTTTGAAAGGTCATTCATCTGATTGGCATATTTATCTGGTTTGGATTTTTTTGCTGTAGTGTAACTTGCAGCAGCACAGTAAGTTAGCACAGAGTCTTGCAATACCCTTGGTGCTCCCCCGAGCCTGCACAAAACATCAAACAGTCCATTTTGTGGGCTTCTTTCCTACATCCTTGTGATAGGCTTGATACTGGTAAAATATACTGAATACTGTGAGAATTGTAAAGGGGATTTGGGTTTTTGTGTCAGAGCACTGAGAGTTATGGTTGTTTTTAAAGACTTACGGCTTCCCGACAGACAATAAGTGAACTTCAGGTAAAGTACAAGTTTATTAATTACTGCTCTTTCTTGTCATTCAGTGATCCAAGAATTTGCAGGTGATGTTGGTTGGATTGGTAGCAATTTAATTATTGCTGAAGTTGAAATTAATTCCTATAAACAAAGGAATAGTACTGACATCTATTTATTTCACATGCTATTTCCAGATGCCTTACACAGCATACCCATTTCTCAGCTCTGTTTATTAGTAAGGCAGATAATTGCTTCAAGCAGTCTTGAGGAGAGAGGAACCTAAACATACTTTTTCCATACTCTTTTTTTTTTTAACTGCATTAGTTTCCGTTAGGAGATGATGTTTCCTGATGTGTTTTATTAGAAAAATAGCAGCATCTACCGGCTGAATAGACTAATCCCAAATCAAGAGTCCCATTGTAGAGGAGATTCTGTCATATTTGTTAGATTCTCCATTCTTCCACTTTTTGCAGATGCTAGCTGTTTTCATTTCCAGCTGCATTAAGGTTGCTGCAAATGTGTTTTGTGTATTCCTGATATCATTTTTCTATATGAGTAATTGCTGGCAGGGGAGGAGGTCCGTGGAGTGTCATTTCACTTACTGGAAATGTTGGAATCCTCAAGCTCTTCAGATATAGCCCCCAAATCTGTAAGATAGTAATAAAACTTTCAATCTCATCTACTTGCAAAACATGCTGCTTATGAATCGTTAAACCTTAAGTAGTTAGTTTCTTTCATTCCTTTCTGCTGTTGCAGCTTCAGCTCTCCTTCCCTTTGCCCTCCTCCCAGTCCCCTGCCATTATTTTCAGGATATAAAAAAATGAGCCCAGCATCACAGTTTTCCGAGCTGACTCAGATGCCTGGGTTTAGCAATCATTTGCAAGGCTCTGCTCTGGAGATGTTGAGAGCAGTGCCACATCCATGAATCCTGGATGTTGCTATGGGACTGATACTGGAAAACGAAAAACATAAGAGGGCAGAGGAGCTTGGGAAAAATTGTAGTAGAGCATAAATGCTTTTTAAAATAGATTTTTATCAAAACATGAACTTCAGCATAAATTCAACTCTACACCTCATTCATCACTATATATGTAATCTGAAATATTGCTGTCTTTGGGACTTATTTTGTCAACCTTTTTCTGAACTGCAGGATTCTGGAGGGCAGGAAATAAGGTCTTGGCTCTCTGTGTTCTCACTAAACATTGGTAGGATATAGGAAGGGTTTCCCTTTACTGCCTATGTGCCATGCCAGTTATTTGAAGTGCTGTACAATGTGAATTAACTGTTATAACGAAGTATATTACAGTTATAGGGTTTGAATGTATTTTCCCATAAATTCGTTTATTTGTGGAATGGCTACGAGCTAAGAGTTGGAGAACTATTTTAATGTGCATTCAAGTTGGTAGTGTCTCTCTCTAACCTTATTTCATACCATTAAAAACTAATAATATCTTAAAATAAGCATCTCTGAAATGCGTATCATCTATATTTAGACTTACGCAAAACTGTCATTTTGTTTGCGCTGGTTGTCATTGTTGACCTTGCAGCCTAACAGTAAAAGTAAGTGCTCTTGACGATATTAAAATAATGCCAGAAGCAGGGATCTGAGCAACCTTCTGATCACCGGTCCTACACTGTGCTGCTCTGAAAGGAGCCAGCCTGGCCTGATGGTTTCTGGCGTGGCACAGCCAGTAACAGCATCTATGAGGAGAAAAGCATAGCATGCACAATAAATAAAAAGAAGAGAGACATTTTCAAAATGCTTCAGAGACTTTGGAATTTGTGAGCAATGGCACGTTTGCGTTGCCTGGACGTTGCTATGGGTACTGATGTTTAAAAGCCAAACACACACAGGGCTAGACCTTAGGGACATAAGTCCCATTTAAAATCCTATAAGAATTAGTGTTCTTTTATATCGGCTTGGATGCTTTTGAAAAATCATCGCTCAAAAGGATTCTTTCCTTAAGTGCTCTCCAGGTTCATCCTGTCAGCAGCACCGTTGTCATTTAACCAGTTGACTTCTGCCTTCACTTATCCAAAAAGCATTCCTTCCAAAAGATCTGAAAGCTCCCTGGCTTCCTCTGTCAGCCCTTTTCTTTGCTGCTCTTGTGGCATGTATCAGAGAATTAAATGAGACATATGCTCAGCAGCTATGTGGCTCCTGCTTTTCTCCCCATTGTTCACACACTATCTGTGAGGCCCGTGTCTTTTCGAAGCAGGTATTTCGGTTTGATACATCTGAAACACCCATCTCACTGATACATTAGCCTTTTTGAAGCAGGTAGCAGTTAAGCTGCAGCTGTCTCAAGTAGTGCGCTCTGCATGTTCGCAGCATTGCAAATATTTAATAAACCCGTTAATAATACATTCCAAACCACACTGAGCATCTATGGAGATTCATCAGGATTTATGCTACCTGTGGTGCTAACAAATTCAGTTGACATTACACACTGAGACACACACGTAAGCATGCACTCACTGTTAAAATACATACATAATTTCTGATTTATAACAGCAGTGTCTTACATTAGGATAGAACATTTTCAAAGGATTATTCTCCTCCTTGAAGGTATAAATAATCCTGACTTTCAGTCTTGCGTTTTTCTGTTATTCTGGCACATGTTGTAATCAACCAGCAGCATATTCTTTTTCATGTCCTCTTGTTTGGATAGCAGTGGACAGCACAGAATTCATTAAAACTGAACAGCCCAAATGCCCATAGAATATAATGCACCTGTGACTCAAATGGTGGGATTTTTTTCCTATAAGGTCTGGTGTGTTGTGTACATACAGAAATGTGTGTATCTAGGAGAGTTTTGGTGAATGATTTCTGTCTTGGCAAACTGTCTAGGATGAGGATCGTGTTCTAAAACCTAATTAATACAGTTACAGAAAACAAGTCTTACCTAGCCTTTGTGAATTTATGCAGTAAGGATATATGCCCCCTGACTTTTTATCAGCAAAATTATTTTACTTTGCCACTCCCTTTAAGCTGACTGAAAGCGCTGTGGCCTGACAAGGGATGCTGTACATTCAAACTGAAGAACTGGGGTTATGAAGCTGTGGTTACATGGTTACTGGTCAAGCCTGTGAGCAGACCAAGGTCACTCAGTCTGCAAAATATTGTGAGGCATCGCCCAGCCAGGGTAGCAGTGTTGTTCAGAATGAGTTTCACTGGCCTTTGCTGAAGGTCCATTGCCATCTCTTAGCTGGGCGAGAGGAGGAACTCAAGTGAGTAACTACACATCTCTTTGAAACCGTTCAAGGATCTGCTCTCGTGATGCTCAGTCTTGATCTAAAAGTGAAATGGCCTCATAAGGCGCTGCATCCTTTCAAAGTAAAACAGGAGGAAAGCGTCAGGCATTCAGATTGCATAACTAAATACTGAGAAATGGGAATTTCAGAAATGGGAGATTGAATGCAGCCCTCTTGTGGTGTATGCTTTGGAGTGAGAGAACTCATGTGTTTCGCCAGTTTGGTATTTTCTTTGTTTAGAATGACAAACTTCTAACAATGTATTTCATGCTTTTTCATTTCAAATGATGGTAAAATAGGTCACAATGGAGAGGTTTTACTGGCAGGGCTTTGAGGTTGATCTGCTGTGTGAGAGGCTATGAAAGAATAAAGCAAGTTTATATGTTCTCTGGAGGAGTCCTAGAGGGGTGAACCTGAAGAAATAAACAGAGTTTCTTCTTAGGGCAAAGGTGGAATTTGGGAATATTGGGTTATATCTCCAGAAATGTTGCCTTCATTTTGAAAAATTCTATAGTAACTCTTTAACTGCTGTTATTTCAACATTATTTTCTCAAAATATATTGCTAAACAGAAACAGATTCCTAAGATACTTTTGTTATTTTAGTAGAAGAGTTGTGGCAAATACAAAAGGATGGAAGTAGTGGAGATAGGTGACAGAAATGAGAGGCTTGAAGATATATAGTCTGACAGCAGAGTATGCTCCCACATCTTATAAATACAATAATGTGTTTTATACCTATGAGTAATCCAAACTACACTTTAGGAAACAGTGTATGTCAAATGGGATATTTGCACATGGTTACATAATAAGAATCTTCTAGCTCTCAGATTTTGTTCTCTTAGGAAAAAAAAAAAAAGAAAAAAAGGAGAAAACTCCCCCCAAACCAACAAGCAAACAAAAGAACACACAGAAGTTTTTTCTCATTTTCAAGTGATAAGTTTCTTCATTGGCTTTTGTTACTAGATTTTACTTCTGCTTTATGGAGCAGAAATGTCGTGTTGCTTTTTCCTCCCTGGAATTTGCTATGTATACTTGATGTGGAAAAAAATCAAGAGTTATCTTGAAAAGGAGCTCCAGCATAGTTTTAATCCCAGAAGTATGACACTTCACAAAAATTGTTCTCTGAAAAAAAATAAACACACTAAGAAACCAATTTTAAACAAATAAGAACATGAGCAATATTCTGGTCAGGCTTTTGTCACAAAATAAACAAAGACTACTGAGACCTGCATGTAAAATATATTTTGTCTGCCACTTAGCACACACTGTAGCTAAAATGGAAAATTCTGTAGAGCCGAATGATAGCACTAAGTGAATTGGCATTTGCAATTAGTTTTCCAGTGGTTTGGCTGTATTAATAATGCAGCAGAAGGACAGGATATCCTTCAACTAAGTCAGTATGAAAAAAGGTTTTCATTAGCATTACAATGAACTCTGAGAACTAGGTATTCTTACTCCCTGGAAAAAAGGTTTGGGGAAGCAAATTTCACATTTGAAAATGTTTGGCGAGTTTTGGAGCGTATCTAAATACGATTATTCTCAGAAACTGTTTTTAGTATAGTATAAGGATAAAGTGTCTTTCTCAGGCTGTTATTGTAATTCATAAGACGTTATTTTCAGCAGTGTTTATTGTACAAAAGAATGTTCAGAACCAGATAAATACACTAGGGAGCCTGGTTAAATTGGAATAAACCGAAGGAGTTACTTAAAGTTACGAGAGAAACAAAATACTGACATATATGCGATAAATTATTCTTTCTGTTGTTTTCCTGTAATAGTGTACTTTGGTCAAAACCAAAGAGCAGTAAGTAAGATATTTGTGTATTTGTGGGCAAATTTACATGAAGATCACAGTGTTCTGATTTATCAACCAAGGTAAAATGAGATTGAAGCAATGCAGCCCAGAGGAGCAGATGCTTATCAGCAGAACCTTGGCACTGAATGAGACTAATTGGAAGCCATCAGATGCAAGTTGCTGACGATGAATGGGTAGACGAGGAAGCAGAGTGCCTTTTCAGAGCTGTTGTCACCACAGACCACAGGGCACTTGTGTTTGACAGAATGGTCAAATTAGTCCAGCCTTCATAGCAGAGTATGCGATTCTGCTAAAATGGAGCTGACCATCTGGCAGCCTACAGCAGCTTTGGAATTTGCTGCCTTCGCCAGTGTACCCCATCCTGAATTATGTGCTTAGGTTTTAGTCTCATGCCCAGCTACATCTTTATATGCCAGTGAGATCTTTTGGGTGAATTACAGCGCATACTATTAAACAAATTCTTAGTCTTTTCCACATACTTGGTTAGAACACTATCAGGATTTTTGTGGAGGATCCCTTCCTATACTTCCCTGTAGAAGACGGTTCATTCTTAGTGTTCCTTCTCTCTTATGCCATTTTGCCTTTTTTTTTGTCTTCATCTGAGAGCAGAGGGAGGAAACTCTAAAGTTCGAGAGAACTAAGAAATCTCAAGCCTTCCTGATTTTGTCTGCTGGACATTTCTGCTTTCTACTCTCTCTGCACTCATCACCACATTCCTACTCTGGCACTCACTACGGTGCAATTATTTGCTAGTAATTTCTGTGTGTTATGCTCATCTTTGTCTTCTCTTGAAAGAAGCCAAAATTTGGTGGGCCCCTCTGTCAAGCATGAAAACATGATGCTTTGCTGACTTTCTTCAACAAAGTCACTCCAGATCAGGTACTTGTCCGAAGGAACCTTCTGCAGCCTCTCTGAGACTTCTGCCCTGCACACCTCCACCTACGGCAGCCCTGGTTGTGCGGATGCCTGGCAGTTGCCCAGTACAATAATGTTTTAATCCACTGTACGAGGGACCAAATTTCTTGCCACACAACAGACATTTGTGATAGTAAAATTTCCAGCTCAACATTGCTGAGATATGTTTGGTTCCTTTTTTTTTTTGTTCAGTATAAATAATGCACCCCATAGATGACATTTTGAGTGGAATTCAATTAGCAGGGATACAGGTAGGGTTGGTTGAGTTCAGTAGTTTCCCTCTGTTTGGCAGCAGAGGCTTGTGGAGGTTACACAGTAGGTGAAGCTTTAGGTTGCTGCACCCTCTATAAAGTCATGAATAATAGGGTCCCCCTGCCAACCTTGTGTTTTAGATGGCAGCTGGTCACTCTCAAAGGAATTTGCTACGAGTGGGTGATGTGTTTGAATGATCTTGCTGATCAGATTTGAAGGCAGCTCTGTGTTGAGAAAAGCTCCCAGAGAATGTGTGAGTACAACTCCACAGGAAGGGACAGGAAGGTCTGTACCAGAACCTCAAATGGCACACTAGGCAGAAGGCAGAGACTTGGGGTGAGGTGTCCAGCTGTAACTTTTTCATGAATTTTTGACAGGGCTTGAAAATAATTGTCTGTAACATCAAGCCTGGAAAGGAAAAACTATTAAGCCTCTGTTAGCAAACAAAGATCAGGTAGTCACCTTGTTAAGCATAGGTGAAATCTGGTCCAAAGTGTCTAGTCCAAGAACAGCAGATGTGACTGGAACCTGATCTCAGAACTGCAAACTGCTCTAAGTATCTTAACAGGGAGGAAAATGGAAAAGTTGTTTCTGTCAAACCTGTACCCCAGCTATTGCAATACCTCAGTATTGCTCAGCCTTAGTGTACTCTGAGAATACAAACATCTTTATATTTTGGGGTTTTTTTTAAGTATAGCGGTTCTGTCTTATCTAGACGTAAGGTAGAAATTCCTTTACAGGAATTTCAGTGGCTTTTAGTTCAAGATTGTGTTAAGATAACTTTGAGTGTTCTGTTTTGGCTACCAGATCCTTGCAGAATCCCTCACTTGTTGAAGTTGGTAGAAAATTTCATACTGACTGTACTATAAAGGTGGTTGCATGTGTTCTTGCACGTGACAAAAAACTGTCGATGTACAGCAATGCTTAAAATCCTGGTGTGTCAGATAGATAGTGATGGGTTTCTTCTGTTTCAGTGAGGCTTCCTCTGCATAGCTGTCTTGTATGTCAGTATGTTGGGATAGGTAGTATGGCTTTGAGAAAAGGCAGTATAAAGGAGGTGAGAGAAAGTCAGCTTAGATGTGTGTGTTTGAATGCTCACTCAGCTCAGTTGAGTGAAACTGCACTGTACATCCCCCTTTAAGCGTAAAAGAATCAAAACGCAGAAGAGGGGAAGATGAGTGGGAAATTGCTACTCATCTGTTGAATGGAAACTTGATGTTAAATAAGATCTTCTTATGTTTCCCTGTTTGAAACACAGTAAGAGTTCCAGGAACTAATTACCTAGCAATGGATGATGACATGGAAATATATTAAATATACATAGATAGCTAACCATGAATACTTGATGCATGCAAAAGAAGAATCTAGTTAATTTTTATGTAAATTAAGCAACTTTGAAAGTGGCAATATAATAAGCAACAACACTGTTTTGCATTTGAATAGAACAAAGCAGCAAATTCACACTTGAAATAGAGCCTTTCTTCTTAAACTGTCTTTTCCCGGATAGATATTTTAATGTATGCTTTATTCATAGTAAAAACGTGGTCTTCATAGGTATCATCTTGTATAGAAACAATCAGACAATTTAGCCTTTTAAAAGCTGTTTTAATTCTTTGGTGGATATCCTGTCGGTGTTATCTCTTTTAATGATTAAAGGGGCGAGTGTTGAATCAATGTGATAAGAAGGCATAGTTAATGCCAAGATCGTGTAAGGACTAGCTGATTTCCAAAACTTTGTGGAAGTAATGAAAAGGGGTACTCAGGACCAAGAGAATATGTTGGGTCTAGATCGGTCTGGCAGAGGTGGAGATGCTCCAAGGGCAGGTTTAGCTGCACCACGCTGGTTCCTTGGGGGAACAGCTCCAGCATGAATTCAGAAGAGGCAGCAGTCTGTAATCTGCAAGATAGAAAACTATCTTGTAGTTGTAGTGACTAAGTGTAGAATAAGAACTGAGGAGGACTGACGAGAAGGAAAAAGTTCAAAAAGAAGGTGCATATATCTTTAGCCTTCTGCTGCAGATTGCTTGATAGATGGCAGTGCTTATCATGACTTTATGCAATGGTTTATTTATGCTGCTCATATTGCTTCATTCCAGAATCATCTGTGGATACATAAAGAGTTCAAATGTAGATGTATATACCTCTTAAAACTCTCTTGGAGCTGTTAGTCATTGAGGGTGAGGAGGAAGGTATCAAAGCAATTATTAAATGTATATTAATACGCACTGGTAAACAAACTTCAAAAACTGTGGAAAAACAGATACCTTTGGCACGTTTCAGTGGTAAGCATATGGCTATTCAAGTCTGCAATACAAATCCCAAAGCATTTAGATCAGTGCCTGTCAAATAGTTTGTCATGATGGAGAGCTGAGCTTGGAGCTGCAAATTCCTTCTTTCAAATCTACTGTTGAATTTGATTAGTTGAGCCACCACTCAGCTTCTTTTAAGACAGGTGTCTCCTTAATCAGTGGTAAATAAACTGCCTGAAGCATATAGGGCACCATCTTTTACCTCTGTATTATACAGTGCTGTGCATTACAAAGGTTTGAATAGCTTTGGAAGTGCTGAGGAGAAGTGTTTTGTACTAAGGATAATTAAGAAAAATTAGAAGCATCAACTGAGTTCATATTAAAATGGACAAAATAAAAATATGCTCTTGTTGCAAACAGTTTACATGTGCAAAATTTGTAGATGAGAAAATCAAAATGACAAAATTCTAATTTTTTTCCTTAGCTTGTTTCCAAATCTACAACTTTCACTTGGAGTTGAAGTCTAAAATAATTCCTGAGAAACAGAATCAGAAAAATCATAGTGAATTATCTTTAGTTACTAACAAGCACTGGTTTTATATAGGGGAAAGTGCTAAGAGTTGATCATTGACATTGCAAAATTTGATTCTTCCTTCACAGATCAGGTTTGGGCTTTGAATTTAAAAGCTGATGCAAAACTGAGTATTTAAAGGTCTGATGTATTCTTTAAGGCTGAGGCCAGATTTCTCTATCACATTTCAGTATCCAATGTCATTAAATCTTACAGGACTATTTTAGTTGGAGGACTGGTAATTTTATTTGGGTAAAACCAACAATGAAAGCAAAATTAAAAAGAGAGGAAAATTTGACACTCAGAAGTCAGCAAACATCACAAAGCTGTTTGTGGAATCTTAATTTGGCTTTCTTGCTTGTATATATGAGATGATCTGGTCTTTAGCTACATGATTGCATGCCAATCTCCACACACACACGTCCTCTGCCTCATTGAGCACTCACTGAAGGAGCAACTTTTAAATATTTTGTTTTCTCTTCTTCTTCAATGTGTGGCCCCAGGGTTTATGTGCTGCACTATTCAAACTCTTCTCTGAAAACGGTTTTTCCATATAAGCATCTCTCTCTGCTGGTTGCTGCTCTAGGACTAGAATGCTTTCCGATTTTGAAAGAATTTATTTTCACTATGCCTGTATTTGTCTCATGTGTTGGGGGAAATTGAAGTGCACCAAGACTGAGGTCAGGTCTGCTGCCTGGTGGAAGACACCTGTGGGCTTATTTTCCAGTCGTAGTGCTTTCCACGCAGCTTGCAGCTGAGGGTGCTCAGCAGCACTGTACAACTGACCCTAGAAACTTCCAGTGAGTCAAACCAGAAGATGAGGAATTGAAGTCTGTTTATGAAAAAGGCAGAAATAACATGCCGTTCTCTTGGGTTTTATTTGTCAGGACGATTGGTTTGAGACTCAGATACCTAAAGTTGAACTGGTCCTGTTTCCTCCCCCCTCCCTCTGTTTTGTTTGTTGTAGACCTTTCTGGTCCTGCAGCAAATGAAGCAAAGCTCTTGCATTCAGTTGTTACACAACCCTGATTCACTGCAGGTTCAGGTCCTGGGGCAAAGTAGTATATCATCACAGAACTAAAGATAATATCCATTATATAGGCAGAGGGAACTTTAGATCTGCATTTCCCTAGATCTGAGTCTTGAACTTTACAACCTAATGTTCTTTAGTACTCATTCATTTTGTTATGCTAAATGTTTTTAAACACTAAATCAACAGCCGATCAAGCAACAGATACTGCCACCATCCCTCCAGGGGCTGGGTCTCTGCTTTAGTTTCCAAATTCCCTTCCAGAGCTGTTAAATAATTGTCCCCTTTGCATTTGAATCAGATGACTTCCTTCCCCATGCTGCATGGGTGGTCACAGGCAGGAGCCACGAGGGGATGTAACATGGTAGTTTACTCAGAGGGAATGGTGCATGTACTGAGGGCTAGAAGCTGGGAATACTCAATAAGGACAGATTCTTCTTAAATTTCAGCTGTAAACTCTATAAAATGTTTACTGAGCGTGTGCAAAATTACAATTCTTCAAAGGCTCACGGTTGTTGGCCAAATTTGGGATGTTTTCTTGAAAGTTGGCAAAAGGCATATTACTGACACAAATACCATCTCCTGCCAAACTTCAAGTCCCAGTTCCAAGGCTTGGGGATGTTATTCCTTTCCAAAGAACAAACCATCTGAAGTTTTTTTGTGACTTTTTAAGTAACAAAAACATTTTTTTCCATAGCCTCAGTCTTTGATATAGCTGAATTGCTTTAGCTGAGATTGTGGTGCTCCTTCTTCCCTTCAGAAAAAAAAAGAAAAAAAAAAATCTGAGTCTGAAAGAGCCTGGAAATTTAAACCACTTCAGTGCAAGTGGTTTAAACTTGACGTTGTACATAGCAATTACAGTAGGGGCTTGTAATGAAAGAGTGGGAATTGTAATGTGGAGGTACTAAGCCTGCTTTATAGTAAAAGAAATTGGCTGTTGTCGTCTGAGTTGTTTCATACTAGCATAAAATTGGCGTTCAGGAACTTTATTTTTAGACCAAATAGCCCAGTCTGGACTGGACAACTTGTCCTACTTTGATTTTTTGCTTGATCAGGAGAACGTGTGATATATTGGCATTGCCACTGTGCAGACTCAATCCGGCCATCTAAGGCTGGTTTGTTAGGATATAGTCTTGCAATATGAAACGTCTTTTTGTGAAAAGAATGTGAAGAATTTTGTTACTAATATCATCTTACCGTTTATGGGTAAAGTTATTTAGCTGCCTTCCAAGATGAATGTAGCTCTTGCCGACTTCAGTGCAGATCTGCTGCTTTTCTGCCTGCCTGCTCTTGCAAAAGCAGAGGAGTCTTTAGCTCGGGTGAATTAGTTTAGCTCTGTTGAAATCCATACAGATTTGTCGCTGTTCAGCCAGTCAAGTATTTGCACTTCTTTTAACTAGAATGTTTGGATTTGCACTTGGAAGCTCAGGTTTTTATTTCCCATCTGAACTTCAGTAAAAATAAACCAGGAAGATGATCTTAATTTGCTTTGCTTCTCAACAACTTACACAACGGGGGTGGAGGGGATGGGGGATTATTAGTCCACCCAAAAGCTTTGTAATCAACTGTGTAGCTTTATGTGCATGTAAACCAGTGACTACCACCAGGGGAAAAATACAGGAAAAGGATTGTTTTACAACAGGATAATTTTTCTTATGTGATTCACCATCTGGCCTGCAAATCCCGGTGTCATAGCAGTGGTCGTAGAGGGAAGGAGCAGACCTGGAATACCAGAGCCAGAAAGTGAGGGAGGTGGATGAAGCTGTTTCCTTTTGATGACAGTGAAGAATGCCGGCTCAAGTGCTACAGCTTCACCCTAAAGCAGCAGGGTAATCAGACCAATTGGCAAAAGAAAATAATTGATTCTTACATATATGCATAGGCACCCGAGTCAGTTTGATACATCTGAAAAGACCTGGGTGAATTGAACGTTTTTACTTTTGTGGGAGGTGGGCACATGAAGAGTCCAGATCTCTGCAAAACCTTCTCCTTGCACTCATGCATTCACTGGACTGCAGAATAAATTGGTAAATCTGGCACATTGGCCATTTTCTGGGATACTGTTCTTTCTTTCACCAGTAGACCATCATCTCCTGAAATTTAGTATTTACTGTCTGCTTCTATATACAGGCAGAGGTTGCTGAGAATGTAATGGTTTATTAGTATTGATCGAGGAAAAAACATGAATTCATTAGAAGTCAGCTTGAATATTGGGTGTCAACATTGCTTTTTTAAATTGTTTATGTCTTGTTGATACAGATGAATCAATATCCTGACCCACAGCTGTTAACAAGTATAAATGTCTTCTTATACTCTCTGCTCAGTCTGTTACTATCTCAAACTCTTGGAGCCCCATATTGGGTGCCAAAAAGTATAGAATCATAGACACATAGAAAGGTTTGGGTTGGAAGGGACCTTAAAGATCATTTAGTTTCACCACCCCTGCCAGGGGCAGGGACACTTTCCAGTAGACCAGGTTGCTCAAAGCTGCATCCAACCTGGCAATGCAATTCCTTATAAATATTTAACAAGAAACAGTTAAACATTTTTCCTTTGTAAAGTATATTTTAGGTTGAGTGGGTGGAGTTTTTTTAGGTTGTTTTTTTTTAAAGCTTTACAAAAACACCATACTTGATACAAAGTAAGTCCAGTAAAATACTGATAGTGTCCATTTCCAGGTTAGTCTCTCTTTGAAAATGAATGTGTTAGAAATAACATACTTATGTATCTTTTACGGATTTATGGAGCATTTATGGAGCTTCATCACTTGTTTTTGTTTTATGTATGCTCTTTCATTTACAAATATTACAGATATAGTTTGATTTAATTCCTGTTTTGCTTTTTACAGGAGTCATAAGAAAAGAAACTAAACATTACACTGAATGTGGCTATTATCCAGTATTTAAAACTACTTAACTTGAAATAATTGAGACAGCAGTGGCTTGTGTGTTGGAATGACAATAATAAAGAAATGGCTTTGATAAAATCACGACATGGCCTGCTGTACTTCATTTGAGGCAGGATCATTCTAAAATAATCAAATCTCCTCCTCACCCCAGACAAACAAAACAAAAGCCCTTAAACAGCAACAAAGTAACTTTTTGTACTTTAATGTGATTGTTTGGTAGCCTTACCAGCAATTGCAATTTTAGTGATGTTTGTGCAAGAGATTGCGTAATTTAACAGGAGTACTTTAAAAGGAGCTGTAAAAGCTGAACCTCCGGGTGCAGCCAAATTCAGGGAAACAATGGGAGCCTACCTATCTGCAGGCACTCTCTTAGGAGCAAGTGCCTTTTTTCTTGACCATCCCAAGCGTTTAAGCAGGAGTATTTTCAGAAGATTGCTTTAAAGATTTGAAGAGTAATTATGTGTATCTGTAATACAAAACCTGTCACCTGTGATGACTGTTGTTCTGGCAATTTAAGAAATCAGTTCATTTTGTACTGACTGCTGTAGCTTCTCTGAGAACATCTGATGAATTGAAACTCCCGAGGAAATATGCAGTCAGTTGTAATAAGTGAATATAAAAACAAATGTGTTTTTTGAAAGACAACAAAAGACAGGCTAAATCATCCTTGTAAAACAGTGATAACCGGTTTCTCCTCTGAATTTCCAAGAATAAGAGAGACTTTCTTGTTTTACTTTCTTGGCTGGAATTTGAAATTCAGCTTCAGCCAGGGAAGGGTTTCCTTAAAACAATGTCTTTAAAGGTCCATTAATCCATCAGTGGTTTTGATACAGTTTCTTACATGAAGATCTATTTGGGAACCTGACTTTTTTGCCAGTTTCAGTGGTATTTAGCCTCCTGTCCTCTTTTGTCTCTCATTTTCCTGAAAAGGGAGCATGTAAGTGTTGGTTGAGTTAAAGCTTCTATTTGCTGGTTTCTTGAATTAGGTCGTGCTTCCCCTGCCTTCCCACTCCACCCAGCGTTTTCCTCATGAATCATGCTAATTTGTAGGTAGTGAATGTGTTGATCTACAGGTTGTCCCTTTGCCACTACTGACTTTATTCCAGGCATGGTTTAAAACTGCAGTGGTGCATATCCATGAGGCCCTTTGCTAATTGTGGCTGAGTCTCCACTTCTTAGTAATTTGTCTGGCCTGTTTGGGGCAGATTGCTCTGTGATTTTTTTATATAGCAATAGGTCTTCCTCCATTCCACTGTAATTTTGAATGCTGAACCAAAGAGCTTGCAGTCAAAATAAAAAGACAAGAGGCTTCAGGCAGAATATTGCCAAGGGATGGAGTAGCAGCAAGTCTCCCAAACTCCCTTTGAAGGCTTCAGGAAGCGGAGCACTGTCCACTGAAATTGTATTCTTTTAAAGGAAAATAAAATCACTAGTATCCAAACTCCTTCAGCAGCTGCTTCAGGGAGAGATACAAGAAACAAAGAGATTGTGGAATAAGCAGCCTATCACCTAAAGGTATAAATGCTCTGAGTTTGCCGCCTTGGTCATTACTGGTTTGCTAGAGAGAGGAACATGGGTTTGTCCATGTTATGAATCTGTGTCTAGCAAAATTTATTTTGTGAGCTGGGGCAGTGAGACCATGGGCAGACAGACTGAAGGGACACATTCTGCAGCACTGGAGTGTCATGTACCAAGTACGTGGAGAAAGGGGGTTAGCTTAAAAATGAGATTTTCAGTAAAATAGCTGTGAAAAGTCTGTCAGAGGCTAGCAAAACTATTCATGAGATTCCAATCCTTTAACTATGGTAGCCTTGTGAAATGTTGGTTCTCCCATCACTAATTACAATCCTATAGCAAAAACAACATATCAGGCCTCTTTTTGTGTGTGTCTGAAGTTTTTACACTATTCTTTTGTAACCTTAAATGGGACTTAAGTATGCATGTATTGTCTGGTTTTATTCAGTCCTAATTCCTTTGAGTTTAGTTTTTTTGGAGGTTTCCCATTATTGATGCATTGAAGAATATCATGGACAGAGGTTACCAAAAAAGGGTGTGACTTGGGAGTGGAGTAAATTTAGCACATCCACATTTTATTAAATTTATGACTCACAAAATGCTCAATATTTCACAGAATAGCCAACTGACCCTCATTTTGCTTGTGCTGATGGATGTCCTGAAGTTTTGCCAAATAGTTTGGGAATTATATCCTCCAGAAAATGTTATTGCCTATTAAGAGCTTGAATGTGACCTTTTCTCCTTTCTCTTCTCTCTGACCTCTATCTCTGGACAGATCCCATATTGAAATTCTTTTTCTCCTCTGTCCATTTGGCAGAAAGATTCCACCCCCTGCACACCCCTTGTTGTATTTTAGTAGATGTGAAAATGGACATTTTTGCATGCAGCACCATCTTCAGAGTGACATCTGTCTTTGTATATTATCTTTGTTTCTGCATCTGGACAATCTGATACTTTTAGACAGGATATTTGTAATAAGCTTCAGCTCTTCAACGAAAAGCTGTTTAATTGTTAAGGTTTCGGGGTTTTTTAGTCTTCTTATGAAATGTTCCTCTTTGTTTTCTGGGTGTTTTTTTCCATGCAGCTGTTGATATTGTAAACTGCACATTTGCAGGGATACATGTGTCTGCAGCATATGATGCTGTCGGCTTCTTAGTAGTTTTTCCTGTTTATGGACTGGAGAATGTTTCAGATGGAGAGGAGCAGCTGGAGGGAGAGCAATGTCAGCATACCCTACTGGGATTTTGATCACGCCAAATTCTGTTAATAAAATTCAGGGTCTATATATCAACATAGAATAACTTGGAAATGTTATATAAACATTTTCTAGTGAGGACTAAGAGTCTGTGAGACGCAACTTTAGAAGTATTATCTTTTTTTAAATCTTTTCAATTCAGAACTGTCAAAAAAGCTAAGGCTTTCCTTGCTTCACTGGCAGATTTTAAAAAACAAAGATTTAGGAGTCTTTTTTGGTAAATGTTAGAGGTAATACTTTTAATCATGAGCTAAGTCAAATCTATCAAAATAACCTTTAGTGCTGGTTTTAAAAATTATAGCACTAAAGATAGGTGGGCTTACAGCAAACTCTGTAGGTCGGAGTATGCAGATACGGTTTCCAAAATGTCTGTGTGTGCACTTACCTGACCTGTGTCCTGTTACAGCAACTGCAAACAACCAGTGACATGGGATCTGTGTTCCTCATTCAATAACCATGTGTTGTCCGAGTAAATCAAATAATGTATGTGAGGAGAGAATACCACATTATATAATGCTCTGCTGTGTAATGTGGGGCTCCCCTTATTCACTTACTTCCTCAGCAATCGCATTTGGCCCCTCCATGGCTTCCTCTGCTCGCACAGAATGTGGTTTGTGGCTTGCAGGAAATAAGGAGAAATGAAAGATATAGCTGGCACAGGGAAAATTAATAAGCATACACAGAGGGGTTGTAAACCGTTCGAGGCACTGGTGACTGTGCGCGTGAATAAACAGGTACGAGAGGTTAAAGGAGGTTCTTTAAATCTGAGATCCTAATCTAGCAATTTCATTTGTGGTCAAGGGACTGCACAAATACACAGGGCAAGTTATGCACATCTGATTCCAGGACTGTTAGTACATTAGGTTTCTGAAAATAAAAATAAAGCAATTTACATGAAACCCAAACAGCGTTCTTTATGTAATTCATCTTCTGCAGGCATCTTCTTTCTTTCAAACATGTTGAAGCACAATATATTTTATTAGTTACCCTGTCAACTAAAAAAAACATGCGTCATTTCTGTTATATTGTGTTTTTCTTCCAAATGTATTTTGCACATTTAATAAAATGCTGTCAGTAGTCACTTTCTATCCAATTTGAATAATTTTGCACTCTAAAACCATACGAATAAAAACCTTCAAGTTGCTTTTTCAAGACATGTAGATAAACAGATACAGCTACATATATATATAAACACACACACACACACACATATTTATAGACATAATGTAGTTTTCCAGATCAGCAGTCGGTATTTTTAATAGTAAATTTTAAAAACTCTAGTTACATTCTTTTTTAGGCTAATTTAGTAGGTTTTGGTATATGGAAAATATATTTCTACTCTGCCAAAGAAGTTTGTATTTGTCTTTGCTTTTCTCTCTAAACCAAAATCAACCATCTTTTTGTGTAGTCCCTGAGATGGCGTCTTTTTCACACACAGGACATCGAGTGCTATAATGTGGTTAAGAAATGCAGATTTTGACCTCAGCAAAGGCAACACAATAATTTCCAGTTGAGAATGGCTGCATTTTTTTTTTTTCAAATAGACCCTTTCCTTTCTGTTTTGGAGTAGAATTTAAAAGCTTTTCTGAAACCTTGGTTGATCTCTCTAGATGTATGAGATTAACACTTAATTGCAATTCTGTGCATAAAACAAGAAGTGAACATACCATTTAGTTGTGTGATCTTGTTTCCACTTGAGAAATGGAAAAGTACAAACTTAAGTTCTGTTTGAGTCCTTAAACTGTTGAGTGCTTCAGTTAAGCAACAAAAGAAAACTGGGTGTACTACACTTACAAGCTAATTTTCAGAAGCAGGCAGTGAAACATCACAGAAACTACTTAAAAAACTTGAACCAAACTTTTCAGCAATCGGTCAGGGTACTTTCAAAGATAAATCATGTCTTTTGTCCTAGGAAGAGCCTCCTGGAACCCACTGGATTGTTTTGAGATTCATCCATAAAACTGGAAGTTGTTGTAATGAATTGCATTATAATAACCTTCTGCATGTCCCAACCAGGACTCAAACATTTGACTCATATCTGCCAAGCGTAGTGAATTCATGATAAACACACAGAACGATATGAATCCTCCCTGAAAGAAAATTGTTTCCATACAGAACTTGGCTTATTTGGCACTTGGTAGGAGCACTCCCAAAAGGCAGCATGAAGTATCTTTGAACTTTAACACTTCAGAGATTAAGGTTGTGGGTGGGAGAGGAGGGACTGAGGTAATTCACGTGCAGTGTTGTCAGTAATGTGCCTGCCATGCACTTGACTGCAGTAAGCAGTTCTTGGCAGATTGCAAATACAGGGGTGAGTCACGACATCTGTAATAAAGAATCCTGTGTGTAATTTAGGATGGAAACTCTAGTTGCATTTCATAAAGGCAGAAAATATAATTAGACAGGCTTAAGCATGCATATTTTTTGTACACATTGAGTGTGGAGAAAATACTCCTGTCTCCTAAAATACTGTAAATTCCAAATATTATGTGCACAAACTACAGCCTGGTCTTGAGGAAATGCATTAAACATTGCTTTGTAGCTACTTTTTTATAGCTGTAACAAAAGTCGTGGAGGAGAGTGGCTGTGTGTAGTTGAGGTTTGTCTTTTTCATGCCCCTTTGATGGCAAATCTCTTCCGCATTGTCTGAACCAATTTTCTTCAGGGTTGCTTACGCAGAGTTTTGTTACTGGATAGGTACATGTCTTACACAGTTTCTTATGAACAACCTTAGGTGGGATTTGGTTACTGTTTCTGCAGTTAATTCTTTGGTCGAGCACTTTGCCATTTGTAAAACAGCATGAAGTCAAGGAAGCAAGACTGAAGGACTAGGCAAAGCAGGCGTTGCTTTTTCTCTTTTTTTTTTTT